>VWZF01006201.1:12103-139505 GCA_013396755.1 Sclerurus mexicanus | reverse complement strand
AGGGGGGGGGGGGGTTCTCAGTCTTTCTCCCAACACCTGTTCACATCTGCCCCCTCTGTGGAGCCAGAAAGCCTTCTCAGTGAAGTACCTTGAGGAAGGCCATCCCTCTTCATTTTATCCTGTCTACCCGGTGGACATACACATTCAGTGGTGTTTCTTGGAGAATATCTGGGTATCACAATTGCTTTTGCTTGACGAGATGGTTGGGATTTTAATTGGGAATTAACATAATCTTTCCCAGTATTAACAAAAAGACCTTTTCTGCTGCCACATATCAAGCATCCCTTTCGTTCTTTCTGTAGTTTAGTTTTACATACTCAGAATCACTTAAAACCATAATTCATTTGTCCACATGAGGCTTAACACACGTGCATACACAAACCCCCCAAACAGCAACCTACTATTCTGGTCTGTCCTTACTTGCACTTGGACAAATGACAGTACATTAAGGAAAGCTTGGGTTTTATTTTAGCCTAACGAATTTTACATTATAAACCCATACTTGTTAAAGTGCCCATTGTCTGAATATCCTTGTCCTCAAAACAAACAAAAAAAGGCATTTTTTTCATGTAAACACAGAGATCTTTAGTGGAGAAGAGGAAACATAATTAAATGTTGGGAATGAGGTCATAGATCCACAGTGTAAAGTGTTCAGTACCAGTGCCTTATTGAGGAGTTTCCTCTCTCTCCTCTTTCTTATGCCTCAAGCCTTTTTTTCTGTTCCTATGACTCAAAGCACCCTCCTGGTTTAGTGGAAAAACTGTTTGTGAGACTGGGCTAGGAATGATCACAAGCTCTTCGTCATACTTGTCCAATATGTTTCTCTCCAGGCCCACACTGGGGTCCTCTATGCACCTGCAGCTGTGGGAGGGCAATGGCCCAACAGGATGGATGGAGAAGGGAGAGGCAGGGAGGGACCTGTAAAACTGACAGGGCACTGTAAACATGAACTATCATATTAGTAACCCATCAGACTTACTTCAACTTACATATGAACTGTGTGAACAATCTTACTGCTATTGGACACTGCAAAAAGAAAAGGCTCTATTTCTCTAGAGAACTGCTAGAAGCACAAGAGCTTTGTGAGTGACAGCAAGCAACAAACTGAACCCACACTTCCAGCATCCTTAAGTAATAAACAAATAAGCAAATACACTGCTGTGAATTTGGACTGTCTATACATCTTCAAATTATTTCTTGCCTATTCTGAGCTTATACTGTAGTGGAGTAAATGCTTATAAAAGGCTCATGGCAAGCCAAAAAAATCAAAATTCACTTCTCAGGTGGTAGCCAAGAAAAAAGGTCATAAATTGAGAAAGATCAGAGCAATTGAAGTAAGCAAAATTAATGCTCTGTTTTGAAAGCCTGCTAATCCTAATGGAGCTAGAGGTAAATATTGATCACGCAAACAGACCATGCAGAAAATCAGGCTCTAATCAAGGATGGTAAATTAATCTAACCTAAAAACAGAATGAAAGACAAAAGGGATATTTAGACTTGATATCAAGGGAAGAGCCTTTTGTCAGATTTTTTATACTGTGAAATAATATCCAAGGGAAATGGCAGAATTCACTTGAAACATTAAAAGAAAATTAGACTGGCAAATGCATTAGAAAAGGTACTACAGAAAACTACCCTGCAATGCCTGTGAGTGCTCCAGGTGACCTTTTGTAATAGCTCTTCTCCATTACTGTTGTTTCTCTCTTTCTGAGCCATGTATATTTTCCTTTGACCCTTCAAAGAGATTGCGTGATACATATCCGCTGTTGGAGAATAGATTTTGCTAATGTGAGGTGATCTTCAATGTCCTTTTGTCATTATATACGGAAGAAAAAGGAACCAAATTAATTGTTTCATTTCATTTTTATTCAGTGTACTTTAATATATTTTCATGTTTTGAATTCCAATTTCTTCCAGTTCACTTTGTATCCAGTATTGGAAAAGCCATATCTTGTATTTCTTAATATGCTTGAAGGATCTAAGGAAATTACAGAATTTAACAGCTTTACTTCAAAAATCCATGTAAGAGCTACAATGACCATCATAAGCTGCATGGTCATGCTGGACAAATTGTCTGAGAGTTTAGAGAATTTACTTATATTAACATCTGGAATATAAAGTAGATAAAACCCATCAGAGAGTTTGAAATGTTTCATTCATCAGTAAATCCATTATACTGTATAAAACCACACTGACCTCTTTCTAGTTAGGACAAAAGTTTCCATTAACAGAGGTTTAAAGAACCTCTGTTTTTTCCAAGCCTTTTAATATTTAGATGAACTCTGGGGTTTGAAAAGATTCGGGATTAAACTGTGCAGTCAGCAATCTGAGTGAATCTCATACTGAAGTCAGTTACATCTATTAGCTGCATATAAAGAGAGGGGGGAAAAAAGAGGTTGGGTTGGTTTGGGTTTTATTCATGAAGTCTTCAACCACATACTTATTAAAGGAAGTTAGCTGAATTGCCACTGACAGGAAGAGGCAAGTAGCAAGCAGCAAGCAGGTGAGAACTCTGGACATCCATTGGATCTTGTTCCTGTCCCATTTGAGTCCCCACAAGGATAAATTTTGTGTTCGGAATAACCCCAAAGGCTTGACCTGGAGCAGATGCAGGCACACAGTTATGTATCTCTTGAATCAGACAGTAAATGGTGCCCAATTTTAGGTCGATGGTGTGTGTTCATGCCAGCTTTCTGCCAGGTGGGAGAGAAGACACACAGTACCTGCTCTGGCATAAGACCTGTATACACAATGCTAATCCGTCAAAAATATTTGACCTGTTTCAACCAGGAAGGTGTCTGTGTGCTACACGGCAACGGCCTGTTCGATCTGGAATTAAATGGTCCAAACCTGGTTTTATCTTATTGTCATACCATAGCCTGCACTGTGGCAGGCTTCAGCTTTGCCTTCATGCCCTCAGGCAGGTAGCCGAGATGGAGAAGTCCTGAGGGCAGGAGCAGCTGACATCCCTGCCCCAGCCAGGACAGCAGCCTAAGGAGGCATTTGTGAAAGCCAGGGACATGGAAATAAAAGTGCAGGATGAATGAGATACATTCCTCTGAGCAACAAGACCAGTATAAGCACTCTGTATGACTTGGCTGCATGTGATCCCTGTGGTGGAGGGCCTTCCTCTGCTGTCTTTGAAACACTGTTCTCACCATCCAACCTGGCACCCAGGCTCAGGAAGTCTTTGAACCTCACACTACCGGAAGCCACAAGAATACTCTCAAGAAGTTTCACTGCAGCATCTGATACTCTTTCCCCAGTACCTACTATTGGCTTTGGTTAGAGTGCAGATACCCATCTAGAGTGAGTTTAGTCCCACTCACTCCAGCTGTGTCTGTTTTGCAGTCTTGTTTCAGCAGTTTGTTTCAGCAAGGACAGTGGGCTCAGCCTGTCCTGGCTCTGAGCAAAGCTACAGTGTTCAGTCTTCCTCCTGCTGCAAGTACCTCTTTTTCCCAAGAACCTGTTAATTACAGATTTTTAGCATGAAGTTCTGACTCTCTTTAGTGACCCCCAAATAACAGAGTTGTGCAAGGCAACGTCTCCTTTGGAGGTAATTTGTCTGTACATGTATTACAAATGGACTACAAGTTGCCCCATGTGAAACAGTTGTTGTGAAGAATCTGCCCTTTAATTTGCATCTCTGCAATTTTTTTGGGGACGTGGCTTTTTTGCCTATCACTTAAGTAATGACGGGGTTCATGCTGGCATTTTCTGAGACTATAGCTACTGGCAGAAGGTACCATCAGCAGGTCAGCCATGTCCTGAGGGCTTTGGGGGTGGGAAACTTCGCTCTAACAGTGATCTTGAAAGGAAAGTTGCTAAGTTGTGAGTATCTCTTTTGGTGACATAGATCCTTCAGCTTCTTCTTGTGATTAGGACCTTATGAAGCTACCACACACTCGTGAATGTTAGGAAACAATCCTGATTTCAGTAAGACAAAGGAGAAACATCAGTTGCTCAGAGAAGTTCACAGCAGCTCAGCTACACTCACAGACCCAGTGTGCAGAGCACATGAAGCCTCGTAAAGTTCATCAAAAGAAGAGCTAGAGCTTGTGATGTGATTGTGGCATTGCCTTTACGGAGTGTTTGCTATGAAGGAGAATGGGTTTCTTTGAGGTTACTGAAGTCGCCAAGGCTGCAATGGTGAATGCATCCTAAGAAATCTCAGTAAGAGCTTCTGAGCCCCCATTCTTCCCATGGGTGCTGGGACTATTGCCTCAGGGTGCTCCCCCACATGGAGAGCACCAGGGACCCAGAGGCAGTTCCAGTGCACTGAGTTGCTCAGTGTGTGAAGTCAAAGGCTGCCAGCTGCAGTACGGGGGAGTGTGACTTACTAAGAAACATGATGAGCTTCTCTTCATTACAGAAGCTCAGAAAGAATCTTCATCTATGGGGAGATCAACATCAAACCAGTGGGGCTGCAGATAAGCGAGGACAAAACTGTAGCACCAAGCCCACCAGCACACATCGTGGTACTCCTGGAAGAACAGTCAATTGTCTCCAAGACGGAACAGGGATCAGAGGCTGTGCTGTGAAGAACAGTGGTGGCCTCAGCATAAACGCTTTCTTAAAAAATTACTAATGCATGCTTTTGTGATTCACAAACCAGCACAGATTTATGGATTTAAATGTACTAAAAAGCTCACTGAAAGGCACACCTAATCAGTGCTTTAATTAAGACCTTTTTCCAGAGGGCTTTTAGTGATTGTCAGTAGTATGTGTGACACTTCATTTCTTCACAAATCGCCCACAGAGCAGAGAACCTCGGGGATCTTTTACAACGCTACTGCTGAGCAGTCACATCGTGCACAGAGATATATCACCACAGCCCTTGGTGGTGCAAGCCATAGGATCTTTTTCTGATGACGAGTAATTTTGCACGCTAGCAGGGCACTGTTTCAACAGCTTGATATTTCTTCCAGCTTATCCCCATTCCTAAGAAACACTACTAATAAAAGGCTCATGGACGTGAACTCTGGGCAAGCAGTTAGTCAAGTCTTCAGGGCAAACTGCTTTTGGCCACCCTGCATCTCATGGAGCAACCAGGGCCATTAGGATGAGGAGCCACAGCCAAGGGGAGCAATGCCAGCAGAGCAGTGGCCCCTTCCCCAAGTACGCAGTCCCAGCTGTCTCTGCACTGACCCTCAGCCCCTGCAGCCAAACCGAGGGGCCTGGCAAGTGCTGTGGCTTGTGTATTTTTCCACACTTATGAAGAATACTTGCTTGTAGCCTGAAGGTGTGGCTATGCCACCGTACACCGAGTGGTTCTTTGTAATGGTGGTAGGTTTGCTACAGCTATTGCTGTTTGTTGGCAATAATAATGACAGGAAAAGCAAAGAGCTGGTAGAATTCACGCCAAATGACAGTGAGACCTACACCCAGCCACCAGAGAGCCATATAATATTAATCTGAATGTCTGATTTCCACAGAATCCTACTGTCACACAACCTGTTAGCACATCCAGTAATTGTTTGGGGAAAGAAAACTGAGCCAAGCAGACTTGCCACCTGTAATGCATGAACTGGCTTCTGGATGAGGAGAAAAGATGCATAAAGGTGATGGCAGTGGTCACACCAGAGCCTGGGAATGCCAGGCACTGAAATGCAGCTGCGCTTTAGGCTCCGTCCATCCTGTGCTGTGCTGGGGTGGATAGCATGGATAAGGTGTGGAGGGCTGGCAGGAGCGAGGCGTCTCTACTGAGGTACAGTCATGCTTGGAGCAGCAACCAGGCACTTCGTCGACGCGGAATCAGAGAGTCCCTGAGATTGGAAAAGACCTTTAAGACTGTCGAGTCCCTTAACCCAGCACTGCCAAGTTCACCACTAAACCATGTCCCCAAGTGCCACATCCACGTGTCTTTTAAATACCTCCAGGGATGGTGACTCCACCACTTCCCTGGGCAGCCTGTTCCAACGCCTGACCACCNAATGCCAGGCACTGAAATGCAGCTGCGCTTTAGGCTCCGTCCATCCTGTGCTGTGCTGGGGTGGATAGCATGGATAAGGTGTGGAGGGCTGGCAGGAGCGAGGCGTCTCTACTGAGGTACAGTCATGCTTGGAGCAGCAACCAGGCACTTCGTCGACGCGGAATCAGAGAGTCCCTGAGATTGGAAAAGACCTTTAAGACTGTCGAGTCCCTTAACCCAGCACTGCCAAGTTCACCACTAAACCACGTCCCCAAGTGCCACATCCACGTGTCTTTTAAATACCTCCAGGGATGGTGACTCCACCACTTCCCTGGGCAGCCTGTTCCAACGCCTGACCACCCTTTCAGTGAAGAAATTTTTCCCGATAACCAACCTAAATAACCTATCTAAATCTAAATCTAAATCTAATCCTCCGGACACTGAGTCTTATCTTCCGGGTTTGCTGTTGCGTTTCCCTCGTGCGTGTCAGCTCCTCTCAGGGAACACAGGACCTGACCCAGGCAGCGTCGGAAGAGCGAGGCCGGTGTTTCCTCCTCCCCGGGGAGGAACAGCAAACTCCGCATCGCACGCCGCGGAGAGGAGAGGCAGCCGCTCCGCCCGCGGCAGCGCTGGAATTAACGCTTTGGTGACACCTGCCGCCTCCTGGGCTCGGCGGAACCTCGGCAGGCCGGGGTGTTCGGGGGTGGCTGTGTTCGGCGGTGGCTGTGTTCTCGCTTCACCTCGCAGCGAGGGGCCCTCCGGCACACGGCGGGACGCGGCTGCAGGGCGCTCCCCANCTGCTCGGCACCCACGTGTGTCTCGCCGGGCATAACCGGGGCGCGCTGGTCCTCCCCGGGATTCCCCAGTAGTTCGGCTCTTGTGTCGCCTCGCTTGCGTGTTTTAAGCTTCTGCTTCTAGTCTATTGCTTTGGAAATTGATTATGTTGTAATTGGAGAAAAACGACTCTTTTTTTTTTTCTTTTTTGTGTGTGTGTGTGCTTTCTTGGTGATTTGTCTTTTTTGCACGGAAGTGTGTTTTCTGCCCGGGGAATGACAGGACCCGTTTTCCTATTGTTAGCCGTGAGCTGGATTTCCACGCACCCTTTGTTTCGCAGACAGCATCGTCCCGGTGTTTAGACAAAGGCAGGACTCCTAATCCACCTCTACTGATTTTTCATTTAAAGAAAAGAGGAACACGGGCCTTTTTCATGCCCAGTAGTAAAATGGAATGGTCTGCTCTGAAGTGCATTAGCGCTTATGGTTGCACAGGGGCAAACAGCTGCAGGAGCACATCCCGAAGTAATTTCCAGCTGGTTTTGGGTTTGTTAATTGTTTCTGTTGAAAATTCTTTTAAGATGCTCTCCATATAACCGTGAGTGAACCCTTTCACAGCTTAAGTAGTGTAATATTTGAAAATGTCTGGTAGTACTTGCTGGCCATTACATCTAGAAGTGGGCCACTCCGAAAGGTGCTGGCACTTGAGAATTCACTGGATCACCATTTACGTAAGTCAGTGCGTTTTCTTGTGCCTTTCTCTAGAAGAATGGTGCAGAGCAAGGCACATAGTGTAAGGACAGATGCACCAAGAGAGGCTGAGCAGTTCCCCTCTTTGTGTCCATAAACCCTCCTGCAGGCTATCATAGGAGGCGAGTTGGGAACACTTGCTGGTTCTGGTTGCTGTCTTCCCTGGAAAGAGAGGGTAAAAAGTTGCATGAGGTCATCTCATCTGTTACTGTTCTCAAACTGGTTGTAACTCCTCGCTAAGGAGGTTGCTCCCTACAAGTTACCACTGCTTCTTGGTGAGGGGTGTGTTGGTGTTTCTGGGGGATGGTGCATGCTGAAGAACTGCCTTCCAACACTGCCTAAACACATTTTAAAATTAAGTTGGTAAAGCTACTGCTTGGGTGGCCACAGGTACATGTGGTTGAGAAAATCTGTTTCCACTTTTCTCAGACACAGGTAGTGATCCTGGACCTTTCTGACAAGTTGGGGCATTAGGATAGGATAGCAAGGCAGAAATTTTAAATAGGCCACAAGAAAAGAGGAGGAAATCCTTCCCGTTTACTGGAAATGTTTCAGTGTTTTAGCATGGAGTAGTTCTTCTGCATACTCAGATGCCAGCAGCTGAGCAGATAAAAGATGTAGAAAAAAAAAGTTGCCTTTTTTAAATGTACATAGAAAATGTAAATGTTGTATAAAATAACCATAAAAATAATCATAATTTGATAAATAAATGGGAGTATTTTATTTTTATGTGTAGGAAAGACCAAAGCTGGGTGAGGAGTTGGTGGTACATACACTTGCTGTAAACTTTGACAGAAAGTCCCAGATTCTCCTGTTCAGGAGAAGAACAGACATCTAGCTTGATTTGGAGGGGCTCCTGTGTCACCAAGCCTAGTCACGTGCTGTACCTTGTTTGCTTTCCTAAGTGTGTCCAGATTTCTCCCCAGATAATCAGTTCCCCCTGCCCTTTTTGGTCTCCTGGAGGGGCAGTGAGTTCCTGAACACTGCTGTTGCGGCAGGCAGGAATCCTGTTTCCAGGCTGAGCCCTCGCTGGAGTACCTGGTGGAGGCCCAGCACTGTCGCTGTGTTTGCTGAGGGTGTTTGCACTGTTAACATAGGCTCTGGTCCTCAGCTCATGTTTTCCTGTGTCACGTTCTCTCCTGAAGTATAAATGTCTACACTACCTTAAGTGGTATATGCGATGCAAAAGAAAGGAGTCCCAGTCTGCTCTGACAATGGTGTAAATTCTTTTTTCTCTCAGTTGGTGTGAAGTGAAGCCTGTATGAGAGCATTGACCTTTTTGGAGAGGATTTTTTAGGTGAGGGTCTGGGGCTGCAAACCTGCATATGATTTTGTTTTTCGCATTGCCTCCAAAATAAGCTCAGTTTGTGTAAGATCATATCTTGTAACGTAATGCTAAAACAATACCTTCCTGACAAGAAGAACCTAAATAATAAAGTATACACCCTATGATATTTTTTAAGAGCAAGTACTCTATAGGAAATGTCCATTTGTTTAATGCCAAACCATCTGGCTTTAAGTTTTTATTGAAGCTTGCTATTGTGTCAGCAAGGACATGCTTAATGAAAGTACAGACAGGTTTATTTTTTTAAAAAATAGAAGGATATGTAACTAAATTTCATACATAGGCTTTGGAATTCATTATTGCAGTAGGCTAAAATTATTTCAGTGATTAGATTTGAAAGCTGAACTGGATGCTAATTTGATTAATATCCTTTGTAGACTTGCATGCAAAAATGAAAATAATTACACTTACTTTAGGCTTCAGAGCACTGCAGAACCTGGGTAGTTTCTTCCACCTCTCTTTTACTGTGCTGCTGGGCTTTGCAAGTGGTATGTGAAGGCACCAAAAGATTTAGCTGTTCCTGAAGCCATGGGAGTAGGTTGCTGCTTCGCCCTGCGAGTTCACGATTTTTTCCCTAACTGTTGATAGTTATTAGTCAGACACACAAGTTGTCCTGTATTTTCAACATCTCTCGAGATAAGGATCAAATCTCCTTCCCTAACCCACTTTCTAAAATAGGTTAGCTACTGTCACATTACTGCAGTCTAAATCTCATCAACACCTATAAATTAAACCCTGAAATAAGAGTAGAAGAGTCTGAGTGTGTAATAATAAAAGGTGACACAAAACTCCTGCATTTGTGTCGCCTGCATCTTGCCATGTGCCATCCTGCAGGGTATGAGGTGGTGTTAGCAGGAGGCACAGCACCCACTTCATCCGCAGGGACTTTGAACCCAAACTGTGTGTCACTGCAGAGTTCCTGAAAGATGTGGCACTGTGGCTTCCTTCTGTACTAAGAGCTGTCTGTCTGGGTGGTAATGGGGTTTAATCTCTCCTAATCGAAGTTGAAGGCAATGGCAAAATTCCCAGTTGCTTCAATGAGGCCAGGATCTCCACCTCACACTGGTTTTGGATACACAGAATCCAAAGTGCTGTTAAAGTGTAAAACTCAAGGCTTCTAAGTGCAGTGTTAATATGCAATACATGTATTCACAAGTAGTTTAAATTAGCTTAGACGATCACCTTCTCCTTAGCCTGAGTTTGTAACCCTTTGGAATGTTTTTATTATTATTATTATTATTATTAACAGTGTTTTATCTCTGTAAGTGGAGTATTTTAACTTCTAATAGATGGCTTGAGATTCAGAGGTGCTTTTACAAAAGGGCTTGGGTGTTTTCCATTGAGAATTACGTTGAGGAGTGTTGAGTATCTTAACTAAGTTCAAGTCCTGAACTTTTTATATGTTTCCAGTATCAGTAGTATTTCTCCAGCATGGGAAGAATGAGCAGAAACAGAACTAGGGGATAATACAAACAGACCTATGGTATCTCTTGTGTAAATGCTTTATTGCTCATCACACTGTAGGATGGATGTGTGCTGTGTTGCCCAGAATGGTATAATTTCGGTCATAAGTCAGTAGAGGCCAAGAATGTTTTAAAGTGCACTTTTATGTATAGAAACTGTGGTGCCTAAGGCTAGAAGCCTATTTCTGATTTATTCCATACTGAGATAATCTGAAAATTGAAGGTTTCTCCTGCGTGCTGTTTGGGATTTGCTTCCGAAAATAGTCATACCTGACAGGGAAGGCTTAATCCCAAATTTGTTCAGGCTCTACAAAAAATTTAACTGCTGCAGAGGTTCATAGCTACAAAATAATAGGTGATAGTACCTTTCTAAAAAACATTAGTGGTTTCTCTGAGACCTGACAGCATTTGAAGAAAAAAAAAAAAAATCCAACCCTTCAAGCATAACTCTAGTGCCTGAATCACTCTGCTTGAATTATGTGAAGATCCCATTTTTTTAAAGAAAAAGGTATGCTGGAGATACGAGCAAATAGAAATATCCTCTCTTTAACAGGCAAAATTATCAGCAGTTGCTTTTCAGCAAGCCAGGGCATTGGTACTGTGCTGAATGTACAGGGATTGCAAGCCTTTTACTGGGTCGAGCTGATCAGCTTTAGTAGGGGAAACCTGATAAACAAAATCCTATGGAATTTATTTGTTGCAGATGTAAGGAAGTGATGGATTAGATATTGCATTTGATCTAGTCTCTATGTAAAATTGCAGCATGGATGGGATCGAGTTAAAGGGACAGTAGGAGAAGCATAAGGAAGAGAGTAAACAGGTCTTGGAGAAATGGGGAAGAGAGGCAGTAGATCTTAGCAAGGGGGCAGACCAGGTTTCCCCTTCCACAGACCTCCTGTTCTGGATTCCTGTCTTTTACACTTTCTCATCTGGTGCTGTGTTAGTGGGGAAATTTACTCCTGAAATTATGGGACTCTAACACTTATTTTTGTGTCTATCAAGAGAAGCCTCTGTTCCTCATGAAACTATCTCTGCTCCACCCATGTACAAGTTAAGTATCTGGAAAAGCCCTTTCGTCTCCTGAACACAAAACCTATCCTGGTATTTTGAAGTTTTTTCCAGCAACTGTTGGTTCTAAACTTGAGTTGCTGTAAAAGCTGATTAAAGAGAATCCTGTGTTGTTGCTTTTCTTATGTTATTGCTTGTTTCTATAGAAACATCTTGTCTCAATTTTATAAATGCTGTCTAGATTCTTTCCGTAAAATGAATGTTAACCCAATCTTTGGTTTGGAATTTTTTATTTAAACTTCTTCTAAGTATGGCTCTTTTATTGTAGCTGCTGTAAAGTGCTTTTGGAGTAAAGATTTTTTTTCTAGTTTTCTTGCATTTGCTTCTTTTTCTCAGAGGAGCAAGTTAAACAGGGTTTTTTCTATCTTGTTTTTCATCTGGAAGTATGAGGTATGATTTTTTTTGTTCTCATTTCCTAATCTATCAGTCTTTTCATACTTAAATATCAGATTAAAAATAGCCTAGAGAAATAAACCTCGTTTGGTTTTTTTTTCCCTTCCAGACAGTTGAAATTAATTTTGTTGTCTTAATAGTCTGTTGGCTGAATATCAAGATCTTTTTACTGCTTACACTTACAAGGTTAAATACTGATTGTTAGTTTTATGCTAGCAAAGGGTACAGAGGGATACCATTCTCTTCCTGCTGTAGTAGAAGAGGAGAAAAATCTGAAATGTTTCCAATAAAATTATTTGTCCTTCTTGGGCAAATTTCAGTCTTTTAATTAAACATAAAATACCTTTTAAATATAGGAAAGCAGGGTGAAATCCTGATCACATGCCAGGTGTTACCAGTATCGAAAGTGTCTCTTTTGCATATGTGGAGGAGTAGAGGCAGAAAGCCCGTCCGGACCCAGCCCCTGTGTCGGCAGGGTTTGTGGTGGTGCCCTGCCATGGGGTGAGGCTGTGGTTGGGAGAAAGAGGAGGCCACGACCTGCAAATCTCCAAAGCCTGTCCGTGGCAATACACTGGGCTGTTAGATGGCTGAGTATGGGCAAGAGTGAAGTGCTGGGTGATTTGTTCCGCAAGGACTTACATGGCTGGCTACCCAACTATCAAATATTTGTAGCTGTGTGTTGACTGGTGCGTGTCCCCAGCTGCACCCAGCAGAACTTGCTCTCTTGTTCTGGAGGGGAGGGAACTTGTGGTTTCTTCCATCCTGGTCTCTGTCATCTGCTTGCTTTCTTTCTTCTTGTATTTTTCTTGAGATTGGGCCTAAAGTATTTTCAGGTTTAGTTTGCATCCTCTAAAAACAGGTGAGGCACTCTCTTCTGAACATTAATGTGCCAGCTTTCAAAAGTATAGGAGTATTTTTCAGTGAGTTAGCATGTTAAGTCATCTCACTGGCTTTTTTGACATTTAAGTGTCTTGTGGGCTTCAGCTAGCACACACACCACCTGTTCCCTGGAGTAAAAATAACCACAGCTGGAGCAAAATAGATAATGAGCAGTTAAATCCTGCAGAGGAAACTTTTTACTTGGAAAAAAAAGTGAAATGTGCTTGTGGGTATGTAAATGTTATATCCCTGTGTTTTCTTTATTACAGGTGGTTTTTTAACGCCTCATTTAGGTGTTATTAAACACATCTGCTACGAAACTCAAAAGGGGATTCTTTTCTATCTAATGTGTAAAGAATTCTATTAAATATGCCATTTTTTTCCCTTTTATAACTGTACATGTGATGAATTGAGATCTGAAGCCTGTAGAACAGTTTCAGACGCTGCTGCTTTTCTGTGTTGGAGGTGGATATTGTGTATAACTTGTGTCCTCCCTTGTCCAGAAGCACTTTTGACTGTAAAATAACAAGCTTTTACATGGAGAGTAGCTATTTCCCCAGTCTCTGTTGAACTTTTCTCCTCCTTTGCTGGACTTCTAATGCCCTTTCAGGCAGTTGAGAGAAAGTGATAGACTTGTACTCAGTCTGGTGCTATTGGTGAGTGTGGGGTGGCAATTTTTCAAGTTGTCTGAGCAAGGGAAGACTGTTGAAGTTTCTTCAACTCATTAGTCATGAAAAATAGAAAGAATGCTATTTGGTTTGGTTTGATGGATCTTGTACCTTCAGAGGAGTTGAATGGATTTTTATTTTCTTTTTCTAAAAAAATATCCTGAATCTTCAGGTGGAGCAGGTTCCTTGTTCATCTACTCCCTCCTCCCACAGAACAAAGGCTGTTGAACTTTTATCAACAATTATTTCACTCAAATCAGTTATTTGGAGGGTTTTTTTACACACACACACACACACACACACACAAATCCCGAACTAAACATACCATCATAGAATCCTTAAGCTAAGTGTGGAAACCTGTGGACCAAGCTGCTGCTTCAGCAGATGAAATGCCCAAAAGATAGTAACTATACCTTTTCTCCCCATGACTAGTGCAGTGGTGAGGTTACAGGACTGAGAGTCCTTGTGGTTACTTTACAGCTGTTCAGTCCTCCCAGCAGAAAAAATAAATGCTAAATCTGTGCTCCTATGCTCTTTTTGATTAGCCACAGGAAAATAACTTCCCAAGTGGATAGGTTCTTGTCCCCTTGAGATCCATTTGTGTCCTGCATCCTCCAAGGGCTTGGCAGACTTACTTATCTTGGTGGGATCTGCAAATGGTCTGGGGCAGGAACTGTGTGCTCCCAGCAGTTTGAGGGGAAAAGACCTTGCGGTGGCTACATTACACTTAGTTGATGCAGACAGGGATCAGTCTTAAGCCATTGTGAAAAGTTCACTGCTAACTTTATCCTCCTCTCCTACTGAGTAGCATATGACTCATTGCAAAGATGGCTTCTTTCTGGGGAGAGGATGTTCTGATGGGATCTCATGTTTCTCTGCATGGTCAAAACATCCTTTGATAGTAAGCAGAAAAAGGATCCTCCAGTCATACTGGTGTGGAGTGTCCTCTGCTTGTGACATACCATGTGCTTTCCTGAATTTAGGAAGCAGTGAGTTTGAGTGAATGTGGTGGAAGTTTGCCATAAGCAAAGGTAGTTAGTGGTCAGAACACAAGGAATTTTGTGTGTTGCACTGATGACAACATAACTGGTAAAGCCACAGCCGGATGTTAGTTGGGTTCAGTAGCATGAATTGACTTTACCATCTCTGTTGTTTTAAAGCTAGTCCAGAGAAACATTCAATTACGTGGGAGATTTTTTTCAAAAGCGCTTCAGGGATGTAGGAGCATCTGCTGTGCTGGAAGCAGACAGAACTTGGGCTTAGTATTTCCTCTGTGACCTCCTCATAGAGTTTCATTCTGGAAAAAGGTGATTTTATGACATGCTGCATCGCATCTGGGAGGGCACATCATGGTTCTCCCTAAAGCATCAAAGCCCCTAAGCCATTTGGCCATAACAGCTGGGAAAATTTAGTTAAAGTTCCCATATAGAAGTTTTTCAGAATTCGGACCTTCGAGTTCTGACTTTCTGCCAGTAAACAGTGGGAGACAGCAGACAATGGCTTTGCTGATGAAAACGTGCTGTTTTGAATAGGGAGGGAAATACTGAACATCTGAACAGACAAGAGGGAATGGGGTGCTTGATGGGAACCTTTAAGTACCAGTGGCCTTGCAAAGGACATTGTGTATGCTGAGCAGTGGGGCATATCAGGTGCTTCTCCTTCTGTTCCATATGATAACTCTGTTTTTAACTTTAAATAAAGTAGAAATCGAATAGAAAATTGGAGCTCTGGAGCCCCCAACACAGGAAAGACATGGACCTGCTGGAGTGAGACCAGAGGAGGGAGTGCCACAAAAATGCTCAGAGGGCTGGAGCAGCTCTCCTGTGAAGACAGGCTGAGAGAACTGTTTAGCCTGGAGAAGAGAAGGCTCCAGGGAGACCTTACAGCACCTTCCAGTACCTAAAGAAGGCTACAAGAGATTTGGGGAGGGACTTTTTACAAGGGCATGGTGGGATAGGACATGGGGGAATGACTTCAAACTGACAGAAGGTAGATTCAGACTAGGTGAGCTCTGTAAGTCTAAAGTAAAATCACTTTGATGTAAAATTAAATTACAGTAAGAAGTAATTCATTACAGTAATTTGATAAGAAACATTAGGTTGGGAAACAAATGCAATCAGCATTTCTAATATATTCTGGTTTAGATTTATTCACTCAGGAAAGCACATTTCTCCTTTATTCTTCAAGAATAATACCATATATATGTATTTGGTGAGTGTCTTTCAGCCAGTTGGAGGAAGGAGAGAAAAGTTGGGGAGACTGTATTGCTGTGCCTCTTTTCAGGAGGTATTTTGGATGTACATTAGTCTATATCCTTCTAGATCTCTGGCTGCACTTCTGTTCTCCAGTCTCTTTGGATTTCTTTGTTGTTCCTGTGCTTCAAAGAGTGAGGAAAGACACACAAATTAGTGCAGATGAAGTGTCTTTGTCTTACATTTCATCCTGCATTGTGGCAGATGAAGTCTAGGGGTGTCCCCTGCAAAGTTAGCTGTTAGCTCTGAGAAGAGCTGCTGGGAAGGCCTGAAAAGCATGATTTCTCTGGGTCTGGTTGCAGGTAAAGGAATTCCATCACACAAATGATTGTTTTGAAGCCAAGGCTGGGTTGTTGATTTTTAAAACTAGTAATTTTGGAACAAAAACTTCATTTGCTTTTAAATGAGGAAGCTCTGTTTTGTAGGGGCAGGAGGGGGGGCAGCTACTCAGAATGGGCACATTTCTCTCCATATTTTTTCTGTTGTGGTAGTGTCTGTCTTCAGGCTGATTCAGCAGGATTTAGTATGAAAATAGCCCTACGGAAATAGTTCTGTAAAAATTAAGCTGGGAACTGTGTGTTTGCTAGAGACAGCCAATTTCTATAAATGTTTAGAAAAGTACTTTTGGAAAAAAAAAAGTATTTCGTGCTGAGGCTATGGTTTGAGAGCTACTGGCACATATATGGGATTGCATCCTGTTTTACTGTTGCCCTGCAAATTACTGAGAGAAATTCTAGCTTGCAATATTAAGCTTATTTAATATTCTTTAGCAATTTGGAGTATTTCCCCTAATGGCTCTGTTTTAGCTACACCTCAGAAGAAACTTATTTGTTCAGCATGTGAATTATTATGCAATAGTAAAGAAGAATATGCCATCAGTGTTTCATGGCTGATCGTGTTTTCAGCTTCGCTTGCTTTTTGCTGAGTTGCCTGAAGCAAGATACACTCAGCCTGAATTAACTGAAGTAGACTTTGAAGTCTTGAGAATTTTCATGATCATTTTGAAAGCTTTTGTAAGCTCTTGAAAATATTTGAAAAAATTTGACACTTGTTCTGTAATTAAACACACACTTGTCAGTCTCTGTGCCTGGAAGCTCCCTTTGCGTGATCGCTTTAGGAATTGATGAATCTACCCTTGTTCGAGAAGGCGAGGGTGAGGTAAATAAAAAATCAGCAAGACCTGGACTGCCTGAGTGAGGTGGAATTTACCCTGTACTCTGCTTGAGAGTGTGCAGCTCCTTGCTGTTATCTTATCAAAGCGGAATGGGGTTGCAAGTGAAATCTCATGACCTACAGTCACCTTGTACTGGGAGAGATGTTGTCAGCATGGTCACGTATAGTTAATCATGCTCAACCTGGTGAGACGGGGCTTGCAGAGAAGCTTGCAGATGTGTTCCTGTTGGGTGTCTCCTGGCCAGTGCTGCGCTTGCTCTTTGCCAAGGCTTCCAGGACATTGCTGAGTATCACTAACATTCCAGAGGCGAAGAGGCGATGCCTTTCTTTTCCCTCTGGCCACTGGCTACTTCGTTAGAAGATGTAGTGATTTCTCCTGCAGATTGTTTCTCTCAAAAGTCATCTCCTCATCGCTTGATGCGAGCTGCGCTCAGATCCCCTCCACCGCTATCCCATAGGCATATGCTCCCTCTCATCTCTGCATGCAAGATGCAAATAAATATTTTTTCCCTTCCCAGCACATCCTTTTTCCTTTCCCCTAGTTGTTGTCATCAATATAGCTCTTAGTCTGTTTGTCTCTTTGGGAATGGAGAGATGAGAGTTCCTGTAGTAACACTGTGTTCCCAGCCCTGCTGAGTCTGCAGGGGCTCACAAGAGGCTCTGCCTTTCCGGAAGAACTAATCTTGAAACACTGGAATTAACAATGAGTCAACTTTTTTTTGAATTACATAAAGTACAGTGAAAGCCAAAATGCTGAAAACGAGTTTCCACATCCAGTAAGGAGGAGAAAATGATCTGGGCTTGCGAAGCAGGCTGAAAAGAGACAAGGGGGTGGCTGTATGTAACCTTCAGTCCTGAAATTCTCCTCACTCAGGCTCTTCCTGTAGAACCACAGAAAGAGTGAACACAGTATTAGTTATTAATTACTTATTAACACATTACTGCTTGGGCTTCCTGCACCCTTCCCTTTCTGGGATTCTGTACTGATGCTTAAACCAGACTCTTTTATGGATAAGCAAAGGAAAAAATAACCAAGTACTTTCAACTGAGAGACTGTTGGAGGTTTTTTTGTTTTTGTAGCAGGTGTGGAGCATTATCCACCCTTCACTCAGCTGGCAGGTTTTGCTTTGTGGCCTAAAGTGTGATCTAGAAAACAATATTGTCTTCCTCTTGTCTTTGCTGGACGTTCTTCTGTGGGAATGGGAATTCACTTATTTGCTCTCCAGTGGAGAGCCTGGCACTACTGCGGCGGGGAATTTCTGATTATCTACCGAGACATGCAGAATAGCTTCCATCCTTGAAGACAGAACATGTTTGCTTTGAATCTGGGAGTAGACTAATTGCACATAGAGTTTGCGAGCAATTTGTAGGACACATTGATCAGTCAACTGAAATATTGATGAGTACCTGTAGCATGTGTTTTCATTGCTGCCTAATGGAAGCATTAAGAGACTAATGTTCATCATCTTGAAAGCGTGTTCATGCTGTCATACCCAAACACAAGGCAAATAAGGCTTTGTGCCAAGGATTTCTGGACACTGGGAAAGGAGACATGTCAAGCTCTCTTACCTAATTGCAATTTATGTGTTGAAATATTCACATTTTCTGAAGTGATATTTAACTGTGACATCGTCATCTAAGGGTGGGCTTCTGCCTTCCTACGCATTTGCTTCACCATTTTTCACTTTGAAAAAAGTCCAGAATGTGTTTCCCTTCCCCTTTGCTTTTTTGTACCACTGCTTTGCATCTGTACAATCCTTGGGTCTGTCTTCCTTTGCCTGACTTGCATGGCTTTCTATGCCTGCGTTGGGATAGATGTTTGTCACCTTGCAGGTCAAGTCCCATGCCCTTCTTTCAGCAGTGATGGTAGCCTCTCAGTTCCCTTTGCTTCGGTGTGAAATACTTCATGTTTAATAGTTTTGTATCATTCTTGTGGTTCTGAAGATATTCTGGAAATAATTTATAACAAATCTATTTGAACCAATTCCTCTCCCTGAAATTACAGACATCTCATTCCATTTTAATTTTCCTGACAACCAGAGACAGGTTGCACAGACAGGTAAGGTGTATTGAGCTTTACTTCTCTCGAGTGGCGTCTGGAGGGGGCACAGGCTATCGTATGTTTGCAGCACTGCTTTAGTGTCCCAGGTTTGGACAAGTGATATCCTTATCGTTGTGCCTAAGTCACAAGCTGTGTAGCATTTTCTGTATCCTTATTTAAGGAGTAGGTTTATTGCATGCGTATCTTAGTTTTATGCATTCAAATGGAAACAGCTGAGACTTGATTGGAATCACAGTAATAAGACTGTACAACATAATTTTTCATTTCGTCTTCTGTCCACAGGTGCAGCAAGAGCAAAGGAACCACACTGGAGAACCTGTGATAGATGACTATAAAAAGATGGGGACTCTCTTTGGCGAACTAAACAAAAGCCTTATCAGAATAGGCTTCACAAGGATGTACTTTGGAGAACGGATAGTAGAACCTGTAATAGTTATATTCTTCTGGGTTATGCTCTGGTTTCTTGGCCTACAAGCTCTCGGACTGGTTGCTGTTCTGTGCCTTGTCATTATTTATGTACAACAGTAAAATTTTATAGATATTGTTCACATTATGTATTTCAACAGTAAAATTTTATAGATACTGTTCAGGTTATGTATTTCTACACTGTCCCTCTGTCAGTGGATTTATGTGTTTTAAGTAAATGGGTGACATATCAAAAGCTGCAATGCTTCAAATTGCTGAACTTCCAACATTTGGGGTGAGTGGGACTAAAATTATGCATTTTAAGCCAAATCAGTAGTGCCCTACTACATCTTTGAGGGGGAAAAAATGTGATGTTTTTAATATAATGGTGTCAAATATACTATTTCTGCACTCAGGGCCTTAGCCCAAGGATTGGCTTTTTATTGTCCACTCCCCTCTTCCCATGTTCTTGCTTTGTATCGTGAAAGTTTTCTGTGTGGTTTTAAGAGAACACTCGATGTGAGTGTCCTGTTTTACTGGGGGGGGGCAGGGCTCATGTGCTTTTCGTTACCTGAATCTGCATAATTTGTTAGTGTTCTGCTGAAAAGCTAAATCTGCACAAGGGAGGTTTAGTAACAAACTACAATGACTGATATTCATGAGATGAATACAACTTCCGAGCACAAAAGCATCTTTGGTTAGTATAGTGTGTAGTAAGCTTTCCCCCGGGAAACAAGTTATACCAGCAAAATGCTCTTATACTGATATTGGTGACTTCACACAAGGCTTCAGTTGTTGTTAGGAGAAATTGCAGTCCTAGTGGTCTAATGCAGCTCTGCCTTGTTTTTTGGAAATGTACTGGGCTCCTGCTGCTGTTTTTCTTTCTTTATTTTTTGTACTTGCTCTTTCCCCCAGCCCTCCTTCTTAAGATAAATATTTGGATAATTCATGGGGTTTGTAGGTAGTCACAGCTGCAGTGTTGGAGAGTTGCCATTCCAGACGGCAGTGCTAGGATGTTGTCTGCTTCCTCTGCGTGGTGTGTAAAGTGTCTGCACCACCAGATATCAGACCAGATCTCTTAATGCTTCCCTAGTTTGCCCACAAGAACTAAAGCCTTGCTCACGTAAGCAAACCAGATCTGTTTCCTCATGCAAGGCAAGAATGTAGTTGAAACCAGGTGGTCACTTTATTTAGGAGTCTTAACTGATTCATTTCCGCACTAGGCAACAAAAAACGCTTATCTGTAGGTATATGTCATGGGCCACACAAATCAGGCAATAGGCTGTATACATTCAAGAGCAGGTCCAAAATTCACTCTGACTCCCCAGGGACCATACCAGGGGTGTACTGAAAGTTTGAAGAAAAACAGGAAAATTAAACAGAATCTTTAATACTTCTGCTTTACTACTACTAAATGGGCTACCAATTTAATAATTGCTGTACATTACTTTCAGTAAGAAATTTAAATTGCAAAATTGACTTCCTCTATGGTAGAGTAAAATTATATATTTACTTAAAGAAATGTAATAGGAGATGTGAAATTTACAGAAAATTACTTAACCTTTTGTAGTGGCTTTTTCCTAAACAACAATAAATTATATCAACAATAAATTAGTTGAAAATGCTGTCTTATTCAGAGACTTTCAAAGTTAAGGGAAGTTTATCTATGGTCCCAGTCCTGCAACTGGATTCTTAAGGCCAGCTTTATTTCCAGAGCTCCTGGCCCCAGTCCTTATGAACTTTCCTATTAGGGAAATCATTGTTTTTAGGGCAGTGAGCATGAAGGCCCAGCTCCTTTAAAGTGTTTATGTACTGAAATACCACTGTGCATTTCTAATGAACATGTAAGTACCTTCTGGGGAGCCAGGTTGCCTCTGTGGATCTTCAAATGACCCTGACTGGATCTGAGAGGCTTTGCTGAACCATCAGGGCTGCAGGGGAGTGGGACTGAGGCCGTAGCTCTATGGTTGAATAGCAATCTGTGTTGATTGGCACCTAGTTAAATAGTGACGCTTGTAACAGGGAAATGTTGGACAACAGAAGGTGTTTCTGGATACAGGGATTTGTTGTTGGCATCTGAAAGTCCCAAAGCAAACAGCAAGTACAGGCTGAACTCAGAGGCAGGAGCTCTGTACTCATAAGTGCCTAGGGGTAAACTTTGGGTTTGTTTCAAGTCCCCTAGAAGCAGAACATCTGTTTACACCTTTGCATATTTGTATAGATAGAATGGTGGGTTTATGTGTATTCTCCTGTATAAAGGCTGTACTACAAAAGCATCCTGGCACTAAAAGTGAAAAAAAAAAAAAAATCCTTTCTTTCTTCTCATTGTCCAGTTACTGGTCAGAAGATCTCATCTAATTCCTTTCATCCCATAGTAAAAAATTTCTCTGTGATATCCTTGTTGCAGTAGTACTCCTGTGTAAAGATGCTGTGCAGTGAGATGGCATGTGGTGTTTCCTTGAGGTGGTGGTTTGGCTCTGTACATACAGAATGGGGAACAATAAATCATGGGTGTGACCAACAGCTTCAGTGAGGACATTGTTTGTATGTGTGTAACCTCTTAGTAGGTACATAACTGTGACTGTTGCACTCATGAATTAATTTCAGTTGTTCCTTCAATGTTCATGCTTGTATTGTACTCTAGGGAAAGGTAGCTTTTGGACTGAGGTTGTGTACAGTGAATGTCTTATGTGGTTTGTCTTAAAGGTAACTTGCTTTGTCTTGTTCTTCATAGAAGTTTTTAATTTTTAAACTGAAAAAATAGCCCTTCTAATAGTGTTAGGTTGACTGAAAATGGAAAAAGAAAAATAATATATTGCATGGAAGATACCCCTCTCCTGTTTGGTTTCATACATTCCGTCATATATAAGAATTTGTACTGAATCATCTGTCCTAATTTTGTGCTATTACTATATTATCTCCCTCTCATTTGCAGGCAAGGAAAGAAGAGTTAAGGAAAAAGGGGGACAAGGATATAATCAGACATAAAGAGTGGGAAATGGAATGCAGAGAAATGATGCATATATGTGTCCAAAGAAATGTGATCATAAATGTGTGTGAAAAGCGCAGGGAAAACGGGTGAACAGCCCTTGCCTTGTGTTCATTCCATCTAGCCGAAGCTGCAAGGCAGAGGAAGCACCAAGTGTTCAAAGGATGTCCCTAGCTAAAAGCAGAAGGTTAATTAAAAAAACCCACAAAAACAATTTCACTGTTGTCTATAGAGTAAAAATTGATAATTTTATTTATACTGTTATGTATTATTACTGTTCTTGATAGAACTGAAAGCACCTTTATGCATCTGTGCGTAGGACTGCGTGAAGGAATTATGTCCCTTAAATCTGTGTTAAACAACAAATGATGCAATTCCTGTTGGTCAGTGTGACATTCAAAGCGTTTTGCATAACCTCCGTTTTTTAAAGGACGGACTCTTCAGTACTACTTCACACCTGCCAAATGCATAAATGTTTGAACTACTGTGTATAAAGAAGAAACTTCACATGCAGAAGATCTTGGAGAACCCTGTTTGCACTGAAAAATCATCACATCAAAACTGTCAATAGAAAAAGGAAAAATCATATTTCTTAAAAACTCTGTATTAAAAGAATCCTATGGAAAGCACTTTGTTACTCTTTCTAATAAAAAGTATTGCCATCAAAGAGATCTGTGAAATCTTTATGGTGATTTGTCCAACTTGGCTCCTTTCAAAATTTCATGGTCGGCCCAGATGAAATGGGGCAGTGTTCAGATAGCTGCTGAAATCAGTTACCTTGCAGCTAGAGGAGAAAAAACTGCACAACAAGAGCTGAATAAACTGCATCAGGTCTCTATGGTTGTGTGCAGCAAATCATACTGAGCTAGAAAACCAGCAAATACTCCAGCTAGATGTTAACAAATAATGGTGACATTGTGTAAAGTAGATTTTATTTCACAGCGTATCTGTTTTGCATCCAGAGCAGCTTCTGAAGGAAGATGTAATCAGGGGTGTGAAAAATCCTTTTAAGTGACAAGTGCTGTGCCACAGAAAGGTTTGGGAGTTTTCATTTGTTTTTCTTAACCTATGCATGGAACAGTATATGGTTCAGAACAAATCTACTTTAACTGTTGTTTTGAGTTTTTCTGCAGGTCACAAAGGTGTTCATTCTGCCAGATCCAACAGACACTTCAGTGTATCTGTGTTGCTGAGCAAAGCTGAATTTTGGTCCTTCAAACTCTCATTGGTGGATGTGCACAAAAGAAGTAAGGCTTATTCCTGAATAAATTCAAGCCTTCAAGTTTTATTTCAGGTAAAGTATCTTTGTCAGGCCTTTTATAGGGTGCATGCAAATTCAAAAATTACCTCTGATTCTTTCCATCCTGGGCTTTGGGAATTTTATTTCTTGGCCTCTCCCCTCCACAAGAACTGACAGCTCCATCCCCTTTATACATTCCTCCTTTCAGTCTGTAGTGTTGCCTTCTCTAGGGCTGTTCAGTTTGAACAGTCTCCCTGTGCCAAGGGTTCAGGCTTTTTCATGATTCAGTCTTCTTAAAAGCTACCTAGACAGAAAATCTGTTTCCAGATGGGTATTTTGTTTGTTTTACTGTGTGCCTGCTTAACAACAGGGGGGAGGAAATTAGAAAGAGGATTTTTACAAAATATGCATGTGCTTGGTTAGTCCATTCTTTTTTTGCAGTGTTTATCTGCTGGTTTAGATGATGTTTACTGAACTGCGATGTGCAGTCACCAAAGGCCCAAGAGAGTATTGCAAATGTGTAGGGTAAGAAGCTGTTGGTAGATTGGCACCAGGATTTTGAGAATAGGTGGGTCAAGCAGCATGTGGCTTAAGGTTATTTCAAGTTTAAGCAGACAGGTAGAGTTCTAACTTCCCTTAACTCCTGTGAACACCTCAGTTACTTCCAAGAATGTCTCCAAGTGCATATAAAATCATCAGTATTCCTTCTACACGCACGGGAGAAAACTGAGCTTTCATCAGCTCTGTTTTACACAGGAGCCAAAGGGGATGAGAATGGAAAAGGCGAGTTGGACTTACAAAAGCATTTTTAACTTGCTTGGAAGCTTGTGGTCTTTTCAAATTTCAGTCTTGTATTATCTGGAAAATGTTTGTGTCTTGTATGCAGTTGTCACAAGTCTTTTGTTCACCCCAGCCTATATATGCATTTTCCAATTAATACAGAAGTGAAGCACTGTGATAATATATGTTTTTTCCCCAACTATTTACTAGAAACTACACCTCCCCCTTCCTCCCTCAGGTGGCAGGAGGGATGTGACTGGATAAAGCCCTTCTGCTGAAGGGAGCTGCCCTTGGTGCGGCCTCAGGGGAACCATCTCCTTCCCAGGGTACAGCAGGCTACCAGAGTGCTGGGGAAACATCATGCCTGGCCCCAGGCAGTCTTGAAATATCTGGAGTTCAAGTGGCAGGGAAGGGGAAGGACTGTAATGCCACAGACTGAGGGATCTGATCAGACTGGGCTTGAGACAAAGCTGTTAGAGAGTATGGTGTCTAGATTTCATATGCATTAAATGAAATTTAATTAAGCCCCATTTTTTCTTGGCTTGTCCTGGTGCATCACCTTGTGTTTGGAATGAATGTTGCTTGCAGCAAATGGTTCTGCTTCTGGAACCTGTCTGTGTAAGCATATTTTATATGTGCTATTTCCTGTTAATTGCCTTTTAAAGCATTACAGGGGAAAAGGGCTCATCTTACAGTCCGCATTTGGATGAGGGTTTAATTAATATACGTGAGGAGGGAGCCAAATTAGTCATTGGCACACTGCTGAGGGCTTCCTTTCAGAGGAAAAAGCTGCTGGCTGATGTGTGGGTGACCAATATACAAGAGACAATTTGCATATTGTCCAGAATGGGTGGTGCAAAGTGACCATTTTACTGTCCTAGTTCACAAATTATCTCTTTTTTAATGTAGCTGTCATCCTTAAGCCAGCTGGAACATACTTCCCATGTACTAGAGGTCCATAGCAAGGAAATATATTATTATTTAAAGAAAACCCTTTGTCAACCAAAATCCTGGTCTGTAACAGGAAGTCTCTTCTTGACTTGAATGAAATTTGAGTTCTTAAGTGTTTTGCCTTATTAATTCTTTATCTTGAATATTTTGCCTGCTTATTGTTTTAAATCATTCTTTCATTCGTGTTCTTTCTAAAAGCTGTTAATATCAGTGCAAAATTCTTGATAGCCACTCCACTGTCAATAGCTGTTACCAGAAGGGCTGAAGGTAGCCCATGCATATGGAAACGCAGGTCACAGGGAGAGACTGGTGTAGCTTTAGTGCTACCTGGCTGGTACCACAAAACCTTAAGGCAGATTTTTGGCATTTCCTTTGCTGTCACTTTCTGTGTTTATGGATCTTGTTAGGTACCGAATGAGACCTCACACTGGCCAAGGACCTGATTTCCTCAGGCATTTCAGCCCTCTGACTTTGGGACTTTCTGTGGCTGAAGGGACTCTGCCCATCTCCACACAGGTGGGCACTCACATAACTGTCCTTTACTTCCTCCTACAAGTGGAAATACCGTCTGGCATACGGGGTCATGTCCTCATGTTAATAAGATTAGGAAAGTGTGATTGTGCAGTTGTCCATAGACAACAAACATTTCTGTGCCTCTCTGAATCTTCCTGTTGCAGAGAGGGGGAAAAATAACTAAGTTTTCAGTCTACTACCCATTTTTGATTCTCTTAGTAGATAAGAGAATCAAAGGCATGCAAGTGTGTGAATTTTTTTTCATTTTGATTTCTAGTTTCTTCATTCCATCAGTGAGAGATGAGAGTATTTGTTTGAGCTCTGTTAACAGTAGAGTTAACTTGGTTCTGAGTTACATTCTTATCCTAAGGTCTACAGCAGGTATGTACAAATTGCTGTATTTTTTCTCTTTCCTTCACAGTCTCTATTTTTTCTTGTTCTGATGCATCAGTTTAGATTTAAAAAAAAAAAAAAAAAAACACAAGCCAAACATGTTTTGGAAGAGTTTAATGTTATGACCCTGCGTTTTAGCAGGGGTTTTGTCATTGTTGAGACCTGCCTGTCTTGTCACCTGGCATTCTCCAGCTGCAGGATCTCAGGGTTTCCATGCTAAGAAGCAGGTAGGATTTAAAGTGTAGTTAAGGCTTGAGATGAATAATTACTTGTGGAGTGGTAGCTTTCTGCAGTTTCCCAGGAGACAATTATGTTGTAATGACAGTGTTTTGCAAGGACCTCTAGAAACTGAGCTAAAGGAAAAAAAAAATGCAGTGCATTTTTATATCTGCCACTTAAATTTTGAGACTGGTAGCACAGATCTTTTTTGATGTTACCCTTCTCCCATCTTTCCTGAAAGCTTCCTGATTGCCACCTTTATTTTTCCACTCCAAATTCCTGTGTAATACAGTGTAAGGGGGGAAAAAAAATGTTGCTATTCCCAAATAGAATGCACTTACTTCCAGTGTAGTGGTAGTGCAAGCTGATTTTTCTTCCCTAAGTGCATCAGAGTTCTCCTGGGGAAACTCAGAAGTAGCTCTGCTTCTTTATCAGTATATGTGCTGTTTCTTCCTGTTTGTTTTGAGGAGTAGCATTTAAAAGCAGGTTTCTGACTGACCTTATTTGAGCCTGCTGCTGAAAATTCTCTGTTCTGAAGGCTGATGTGTTTGGTGACAGAATCACCTGCATCTCCAATGTCTTTAAACAGGGAAGCATGTGCTGCCTCTCCTCTGTCTCTGTGCTGGGCCATGGGCAAGGATAACTCTGGCTTTTTGTGGGATCATAAAGCGTTTGCCTGGATTTCTGGCTCACAGTTTGTTTAGGTGGAATACTTTGCCAAGTGTGTAGTTGCATGGACTGAAATAGAACAGGCTTTGAACTTTAAGTTTAAAATCAACTAAGAAGAGGTTTCTGATTTTTTCCTTTGGGGCTTTTAATAAGGAATACACAGAATAGTTTATTTAAGAAATAAAGAAGTCACACTTGAACTATTCTTTTGTAAAATGAAAGCACAGTGAGCCTTTCAGTAACACTTCTCATTTCAGCTGCCAGGACACCCTGTGGTTTCCATATGTCCCAGCAGTTCCCTGAAGAGCTGTGCCACAGCCTGTTTCCTTGGGTTGGCTGTTCCAGCAGCTGCCCCGTGATGCCACCTCAATGCAGGGCAGCGGGGGGGGGTCTCTTCTGTGCCTTCCTTCAGAGCTTTTTTGGAATACCTTTGGGCTCCTGACATGCATGTTCCTGCCACAGCATGTCATTCCTGTTCTTCACTGCGGCTCGCTGCTTGTCTGCGGTTCAGAGCAAAGCAGGAGCCAAGCTCTGCAGTGGCATTAAATTGTGCAGAGAGGGAAAGAAAGGAATATCAATTATTTGTGTGCCTCATGGCTTTCTTCTGGACTAATCTACAGCAAACTCAGCTTTTTTTGAGCCTTTGATACTTTCATGGGTGAGCCTTCTCTTTAAGAAATTAAGTAAAAACAGCTTTAAGGCTTGTCCTGTTTAGCTTTTCCAAGAAGTTTTGCTTGCATTTCCCATTTTGCCTTCTGAGCAATGTCATTGTTGAACAGAGCACCTGAAGCCCAGACTCCTTGGAGTGAGCAGGAAACTGCTGTGCTTTTCTGAAATTGCTTCCTTGAGGCTTCCCACTGAGCACTCTAGGTGTTATTTGCATAACAAACAACTTCTTCTTCTGCACAAAACAGTAAAGAAAATGTGAATTTATTCCTTAGAGGCATATACATCTGATAACTAATTTCACGGCCAGGATAAATGGAGCAGACCTGGCTGACCTGTAAATCAGTGTTTATGCAACACAGCAAGAAAAGTGTGATAAACTCCAGCTGAGACATGGGACAGGAAGGAAAGCTGGCAGCGTGGAAGGAGTTTTACAGGAGAATTTTCCACAGTGGGGTCTGTACACCTGCCTTGTTTTCCTTTGTAGTGGTGATAGCAGCACCAGATTCAGACATGTCACAAAATTACAGAAGCAAGAGGAAGGATTGTGCAAAATGCCTCAGCATTAAGGCCTGAAGTTATAGAAATAGGGGGGAGTAAATTTCTTAGAATGATGTGCAAGATCATCATAGAGATCTGAATTCATACAAAGGCATTCCAAGAGCTCATCTTTTGTAAGTGACAAAGGAGGACAGCTGGAATTTGAGCTGCACGCTGGATAAACTGGAGCCAAGAGTAAGATGTGGCTGTCCAAAAAGAATAACCCTAGGATGTTTTGGACATGTAACAAGGCACAGCATTGCACTGAATTTTTTTAATCATTGTTAATATAACACGGTAAAGAACTTTTTAAACATTTTCATGAAAATCTCATGGAAGCGGGCTGGTTTGTAAGTGTAAAATGAAGCCATGGGACAAAGCACAGGGGAAAAGGCTGTTTGCTGCAGGGTGTTTGGGTAAGAACTGTTGGTAACTTCAGTCTAAGTATTAGGCAAAATTTCAAACCCTCATTTGAGAAAGGTTCTGAAAGAGCAATGTCAGTGACAACAAGAACTGGAAACTCCTTGTTTAGGATGAAGCTGGACTGTTTCCAGAGGAGATGCTGTGGAAGGATTGCCTGCAAGAGGGGAAGGCTGGACTCTGGCTCTGAAGCTGCTTCCTTCCAGTTCCTTGGTCTAGCTACAGCTCCAAGCTCAGCTGAGTTTTGCTCCTGCTCTTCCAGAGACAGCAGAGCAAGGGGCCCACTTTTAAGCAGCCTGCAGAGATGGCCTTTGTGCTCCTTTCCCCTCTTTGGGTTGCCAGCATGTTTCAGTATGTTTATCATTCACAGAGATTATCTGACCACATCTCCAACGTGGCTGGTGTCACTAAAAGGTTAATTTCTGAGATAACGCCGTTTATATTTGCTCAATTCTGGTCTCTGTTCCCAAATACCTGATCTAGCCAGCTCAGAGGCAGCAGTGGTATTATTTTCCATGGAACAGCCAGGCTGATACGGTCTATGTTGGCCCCAGCACAGCAGAGGAAAGGAAGGACTTAACTGATCAGGCTCTTAAATGATTGCCAACTTCTGCTCTCTTGCACTTGGTTTGCTCAATAAACTGCACCTTGCAGCAATGTGCCCCCAGCCCCCTGGGCTAGCCATGCAATGACTTGTGACCACAAAGGCTGACAATCTCGTGGCCAGTGATGTGACAACACTTCCCTTCCAGTGTGACAGAAATTGCTCCCCGGTTACAGCACCTTCCACCAGTCCACGTGCCCTTCAGCAGCACGCAGGTGCCTTTCACAAGAGTCATGGCACAAGGGAAACCTCAGTTCTGGTGAGCAACTCAAAACTAACCCAAGGCACCGGGAAAGCCACAGCCACCATCAGCTCAGGGTCACTGCAAGGCTTCTGCATTGGGACTGAATTACCCACCCCCAGTCAGTAAGGCCATAGTGCACAGAGCCACTGTCACAAGTGGCATTATTTGATCTACATCATCCTCCACTGAGCCAAAAAATAAGAGGCTTAGGGAAAGATGGAGCCTGAATTCAGCTCTAAAGGAGGGGTGGCCCAAAGATTACAACTTTGGTTACATTTATCAGATAACTTGGATTAATCCTTCCTTACCTCTCCTGAAGGAGACCATAAAGGTGAAAGGAAGAAGGGCACAAACAAAGCAGGTCATTTAAGGGAACATCGAAGCTGAGGGGGATGACATGGACCCTTTTGAGTGCAGTTACCTGCAAAATATTCCCAAGCAGTGCAGAGCTGTACTGCGAGCCTGGTGGCAGGTGTGGTTAAAATGTGCAGGCATGCCCTCTTTAAATACATTGGTGGCTGAAGAGAACACACTGAAAAGATGTAATTTAAGAATTTACATCCAAATAACTTACCAGATAAATTATCAGATATCAGCACAGGATCAGTGATCTTCCATGTGTGCAGTTCTCTGTTTCAGGTCATCCAGTGGGAACACCTAGAATTCATAGTCAAGTGTTTTAGTGCACTAATGGAAAAGTCATTATCTTTAACACAGGAACCTCATTAAAAAACACCGTTCTTGCTCAAAAAACCAAGTTCCAATTTCAAAAGTGGCTATCAGGTAAGGCTAAACACCCTCAAAGCATCTTCCAGTGGGATGTGACTGAAATAAATGAAGAAATGGTGCTGGGGGATACAACATGAAGTAAAAAGAAGTCTGCCACAACTGCCTGAGGAAACAGGTAATCTTCAGTTCCTGATTTAATGCAGCAGAAGTTCATTTGTCACACCTTTGTGCTTTGTTAAAGAGCCATCCCAGCTGTGGCTGCAGCTGTGCACTGTGCTGGGTAACCTTTACAGGGAGTGTAGATGCTGCGATGGAAACAGCACAGAGACCTTTCCAGGAGCTTGAGGGCTCCACCTGATGTGACCATTTGTTCCTGTAGAGGTGAAACTCATTGACCCGCATCTCTGTGAATCGCACCTCCCGTCGCCGCTGCCTCCCATGGCATGGCAGTGACCACAGGGCAGGCACCAGCGTTGGCCACCAGCCCCTGTGACTGAGATCCAACCTGCAGCAGCGAGGCTGAGACACAGAGGAGGAGGTGCCTCCCAGCCCTGCACAGACATTCCCAGCCACCACCACCTCCCAAATGCCAGCAGGGAATCAGCAGCGCACCCGAAGCACCCCAGGCAATTGTCCAGCCGATCCCTTCACCCGCCTGCTCCTCTCAGCAGCTCCATAGCCCTCTGGGGCATTTGGGGACCATCAGGATATTTTAGGACGGTGACCTCCTCAGCCACCGGGCTTCCTCCACCCACACGGTTTCCACATGGCCCGGGTGGGGGGACAGTCACGGTGACAAAAACTCGGGGCAGGATTGCAGCTGCCAGGGCTCCGATGTGCTCGGGGCTGCTCCCAGTCCCTGCCCCTCCAGCCTCGGGAATGCCGCTGGCACCGGGCTGCGTGGACACTCGGTGTCACCAAACACTGGGAAATAAACTCTCCAGCCAGTTTGTTCGGTCACAAAGACAGCCTCGCTTTGCTCAGCACACCGAGGGCACGGGGACGGCTCCCCCTGACACGCACACGCTTCCGAAACTTTTCACTAGTTACACGTTTCAGCAAACGAAGAAATTAATGTCCATTGACTATAAATTACACAATTCTCTTCATTAGTATCCTCTCTTCTATTGGTTATTGATTGCTCACCTCTCATGCTAATTAGCCCACATTATCAGTCTCTTTATTCTCTTTCAGATAGGGAAGGTTTCAGTAAAATTGCTGAATTGTCTTTGTTAGTGCCTTCTTTATCTCTAAGTTCTGCAAAATGCCCTCGTGGCCCATACACTCTGCATTCCTTGTGTCCAGTGTCAGCAATATCTCTCTCTCACAGGCTCTGCCAACCTCCTTCTAGGTCTGAGATCACTGAAGTGTATAAGGTTGATCACAGTTGTTTTAGCAAAACTTACACGTTTCGATAATTCTCCCAAACTGTTCCCACAAGAGCAGCTTATGCCAACCCTTGCTAAACGCTGGCTTAGAATGGCATATGACAGAGTGGAAAATTACACTGGTTATGATTAATTAAAACCATTAATTAGAAAGGTTACCTTGTTCGGTCACATCAGGAAGCACTTTTTGCCCCTGGACCCTCCCTGGGAAAGACTGTGGGGTTCTGGGCAGAGCCCAAACACCCAGGGCTGGGCTCTGGCTGTGTTCCTGAGCACAATAGCACAGGACTTGGGCTCCTGTGTTCCAAGCCCTGGATTTGACCAAATGAACCTTGTTCCAAGCCCCAAAAGGCACCGTTTCATTCTTGTTTCTATATCCTCAAACCAGAGGATTTAGCCTCAGTTTCTTGGCCTTTGAGTTGGCCAAATGAGTCTGGTTCCAAGCCCCAAAAACATAACTTGTTTGTTTCCAAGCCCAGCAATGCAGGGCTTGATCTCCAATTTGCAAACCCTACAACTGGCCAAATGAGCACATTTCCAAGCCCCAGCAACTCTGGACTCCAGCACTGGTTTTCAAGCAGGAAAACACAGGACTTCATCTCAGTTCTTAAACTGCCTAGGTGAGCCTGGTTTCAAATTCCCAAAACACAGGACTTCATTTTGTTCTTCAAGCCCCCCCCCAAATGCAGGACTGAACCGTTTCCAAGCCCTAAACCTGCTCAGTCTGGAAGCTGGAGAAGCCTTACCAGTTGCAATAAAAAGCCTGAAAGGCAGATGAAAGGAAAAGGTAAATTCAATTCCGTCATCTAAGCCAGCTTCACAATTCTCACCACAGTGCAGAGAGGCAGGCAGTGCCCATCCTGCTGCTGCTCTGCCACTGCGATTTCTATTTCCTGCCCCCAGCACTGCCTGCAGCTTTGGTGACCCTTCTTTGACACAGCTCCATTGCAGCAAACTTCAGACTGCCTTGTGCAGTCTGGCTGTGCAGCCCTGGGTGTCACATTGTCCACACTGGGGGGAACACAAAAGCCCGTGTAAGGTTTGCTTTTCAAAGAGGAAAGGACCAAGTCACCCCTTTAAAGCACAGCCCCTGCTTGTCACATGTTACTCTTCTCCAAGCCTCCAAATGATGCCTCTCCACATACCAGCAGGTTTGCTTTTCCAACAGCATTGTAAGTGAGAAAACAGTAATAGCAATTTTAATAACAAACACTTTCAGATGTGCATTTATTTTTAGTGAGCAGAGTGCTCCTTCCCTCCCTCCTTTCTGTGCTTTCTGAGGTAATTGGGTACAATCTCCTACTAAATCACCTTCCATTCTTTGCCATTGCCTTCCAATGAACTTTTCCCTACCACTCATACTTCCTTGGCAATTTAGAAAATCTGCTGGTATGCAGTAGGTTTTTCTATGTTTTATGGTACTAATACCAAAATGGTCTTTTTTTTTTTTCCCCCCCAGTTTTCCTGGACTACATATTACACACCACACAAATATGGTAACTCACAATCTTTGCAAAGGCTCATTTTTCCTCCAGCCATTTACCTACTGGAAGCAACCATCCTCTATGTGATATATGCCCATGTCCTTCCTCCCTCCCTCCCTCCGCTTTCCTCCCTCATTCCACGTAAATACTGATGACAGAGAATACAACAGGTGGCTGTTTCAACATCCCAGCATTACAGACACTCCCCAGGGAGTAAATGAGACGCCCTTTATGCTCCTGTGACTTTTTTGCCAGTTGTCACTTGCAGATAAAAAGGTGGCATTTGAGGGCACACTCAAGTCTCCTCGAAGAGGCTTAAGGCAGAGCATCAGCTTTTTGCCAAGTGCTTTCATTCTGTACCGCCTGATGGCACACTTGCACTAGCACATTGCAGGCTGAAGGCAGGACAGATCAACAAGCACATCGTGCTCAGGGTTGTGCCGCTTGGTTTCTTCTGCATCTTAAATGGACCTGCTTAATTGATTAAAGGGATGTAACATGGTATCCCATGAGTATGAATATGCAGGGCACACAACGTAATTACACCGATAAAGCCCTACATCTTGCAATTTTTATCCTGGACAGTACCTGAATAGGTTCCTTTTCTGTTTTTTCAGTAAGTTTAGTAAGAGACTTGCCATTGCCTTACTTGGACTTTCTTCCAAGGATGACAAGTTTTCCTTGCCCAGTATTTTCTCTGTCAGAATGTTTGTAGCAGATTTGTCTATGGCATGTGTTCCTAAACTGTAAATGGAAATTAATTTGTGTCCTCTAAGCAATATAATTATGACTGAACTTCCTATCAAAGCCCATTCTCCAGTGGGCCATCAGAGTATGAAGTGTTACCATAAAATAGTTTTGGTTGGAAGGGGCCTTAAAGATGATCCAAGTTACCAGATTTGCCACCTATCCCTGGATGGTTATAAACACACCAGCGAAGGCTGCGTGTGGTCACAGACCACAGGCAGAAACAACCTGCTGGGCTGCTGGATTTTATGGCTTTGTGAAGAACGTATTAAAACATTTTTAGCTCTTTTTGCTGCAGTAATTTTTTATAAGAAAGGAAATACCTTTTTATACCTCATTTTACACTTCAAATTATATCCAAGAGCATTTCCTTCAGCCTTTATAAAGGAAGGGGAACTCTGCCTTCATGAACATTATTTGTGATAAAGATGGAATAGGAAGGAGAGATTTTTACAGCAGCAAACAGCCTGCAAGTTGATAAAGCCTTTTAACCTCTTCCTGCAGTGCTTAGAAACAAGAACTCAAAGAAGTAGAGAGGTTTTTAGCCAATCTTACATAACACAGCTCTGGAACTGCTGCCTCAGAGATTCTGGGCACAGATTCCCATATCCAAATTATTCACAGTGCTTAGAAAAAACTGTCTCAGACTTTAGAAAACAGGCAAACGCAGCACGTGGTTGTGACCTGAGATATCTGGGGCTTTCACCTTGGTCACCACCCAAAGCTCATTCACAGAATTGAATTTGTGCCTTTCTCCCCACTAAAGTGACTGATCTCCTTATGGTCCTTGGGTTTGGCCTCCAGTCTCCTTTCCCCTTTCCTAATCTCCTGTGCCAGTTCCCCATGCCTTTGGTGTATTTGGAGCAGCCCTTGAGCCCAGCACTCCAACAGGCACTTTATCAGGGTAACAAAGCGTCTCTGCTCTTGTGGCAAACACAAGGAGTCATCTGTCAGGAAGCAACCCAGACTCACTGCAGGCTGGTATGCAAAGACAGAGGCTGAGAGGAGAACTTGTCAGCTTTACCTTGATAAGCCCCTGGGTGTGAAAGACATGTCACAAGCCATTTCCATGACAGAGATCACCAGGAGTCATGAGAGGCAAGGAGGAGTGGAAGAGTCAGGCATGCAGAAGGTTACTGAGACCAGAAACCTGGGGCAGTTCCAGGTGTGCCTCCTTTCCACAGGAATCCAAGGGATTCCCAAAATTGTCTTACAAGACCAAGGTAAGGTCATCCATTACAAACCACATCAACATAGGAAGGTAACATTTGCAAATCAGTCTTCCTATACTTTTTCCCCTAGAGCAAAAAAGGTGATAAATTCTCTCACAGCAGGAAAGCAGTTTTATTATCACCCAAAAATGTTTCAGTGCTTTTCCCCTGAGTTAGGGCCTTCTTCCTGATTCACAGTGCAGTGCATCCTCCTTGCCTTTCCCTGACACTGGCACCTCTGACCACTGACACTGGATGTGAGGTATGAGCATCCTCTCCCTTGGTGCTGGAGCAGGGATAGAGCCCAGTGCAGCATTCCCAGTTAGCAGTCAGCTTTCAGAGGTAGAGAACCCAGATTGCAAGGAGAGATCACAAACCAGCACTCTGTTCCTCAGCAGCAGCTCAGGCTCTGTAAACTGCTGAGCCCTGGCAGCAAAGGGACTGGTACCCACCATATCCTGCTGGGGGAAGGTCCGTGCAGGGACTGACCACAGCTTTGCCATGAAAAGGGCCGGCCACCAGCAGGACACTGTCACTGCTCTTCCTCTCCCTGAGGCACAGCAATGGGTAATTAATTACCTGCAGTGAGTGAGTCCACTGCAGTACCATTGCCAAGCAGCAGCACATGTCCCATCCTGCAATTCAGGGTTATTGGACCAGAAGCCAACTTTCTGAGGTTGGGTATTTGGTGCCAGCTGGGACAGATAACATTTAGTTATTTGTACAACTTCACCTGGGGAGAGCACAGTTCATATTTTGAACTCTGTTGTTCCTCTCTGTTCTGCTTTACTGCTTAGAAAACGGATGCTTCATAAGCCTTTACAATGGCAATAATGTCTTACTGCAGTTCAGGTTTCTTTTTGGCAACCAGGAGGTGGAATCAAGGCTCCATCAGGCCATATCATTGGTGTAACTAAATCAAGGTCCACAAGAGGAAGAACACAAAACCAGAAGTCCTTAAACTTTTCCAAAAAAAACCAAAACAAACCCATTTTTCTCATCAGTTGCCTCCTCTAGAGAAGCAACAGCACAAGATGCTCATTCAAACAGTTCTTCCCTTCCCAAATCCGTATCTGTCCAAGCCTTTTCCAGCATCACCTTGCAGTCAGACCAGGGGCACCCAGGTCCCCAGTGTGGGCCGGGAGCTGTCACCAAACACCCCAGATATCTCCACCACACACAGACCAAGGGTCCTATGCCTTGGGGCTGCCCTGTCCCACGCATTGCCCAGCTGCACCTTCAGGGCTCTCCCACCACCCGTGGCCCTGCAAGGAGCACTCAGGGACCGACAGCAGGACAAGGCTCAGGGTCTGTGGCAGGGGCAGAGCTCCTGCCCAAAGAGGGGCTCAGTGTGAGCAGGCACAGGGCACTCACCTTGGGCGGGGGACACCAGGAGCAGGGCACTGGAGGACAGGCTGCTCTGCCGGGCAGGACCAACCAGGATGCACAGGGCAAGGTGCCACAGCAGCTTCACCAGCACAGGGCGGTGCAGAGCCAGGGGCAAGAACAAGTCCCAGAATGAACCCAGGGACCGTCAGGCACAAAGGGAGTCCCAGAGCAAGCTGAGAAATCCGGCAGTGGGGTGAGGGCTGGAGGCACCAGGAGGGGCCCATCAGGGTAATTAGAGCCTATTAGCACCTTCACACCTGCCAATTGGTTCTCCTCAGGCTGGTCTGAGTCAAGGATTTTACCCCTTGCCCATGAGCCACACACTGTTTTCTGAAACTCAGGCCGCACTTTCTCAGCTAGAGGAGTTTTTAATGCCAGTAAATATTTCCATCAGGCTTTTGCCTGCCTTGCCTTCTGCCCTGTTCCCGGTGCTCCCCTTTCCCGCAGCCGGCTCTGCCTGATGCTGGTCCACGCAGGGCTGTGTCCTGCCCAGGAGGGCACAGCAGCCCTGGGGGTGCAAAGCATCCCGTGTCGCTGCCAAGGTTCATCAGCATCTGCTTGGCTAGCAAGGCTCAGCTCTTGAGCCCCACTGAGCCCCACACTGCTGGAAAATGCAAACCCCCCATTTCTTGAGCTGCAAAGAGACCAGTACCAATTTTGGGTGCTGCTCGAGCGAAGGGCATTTGAACTGTGCCCGTATTTGCAGGGTCTTCCACCAACTGTGCCTCCCCTGCAGCGAATCTGTGTCTCTCAGGTGGCAAAGGACACCTCTGTGGTGTGGAGAAAGTCACTTTGGGGTTTCCATCTCCCTCCACATTCTATCTGGGGCAGGCAGGGATATTTGGGAGATGCTTCCTTGCCAGCCGTTTCCCTCAGAACACTTCTATTTATAAATGTGTGTGTTGACAGACACCCAGCTGCATGTGCTGGGGGATTATCGCATACCCCCAGAGCTGGCACAGCCCTGTGCACACTGCCTGCTTGTGGCGGGGCTCCATCTGGGTCCCTGTCGCTGCAGTAGAAGTCTGCTTTGTCTTTGTAGATAAAACAAAGGTGGCAGGCTGCTGGGCCACTGGGCAGGCATTTGTTTATACAAGTGCTGAGATAGGGTGAGTCCTTCCACCCTTTTCCACAGGTCTCAAGTTGACTTTATGCATATACTGGCCTCTCTGATCACTCAGCTGCTGCCCACCGGTCCCACCCATCTGCCAGCACTATTTATACCACAGCTCTAGGGTTTCAGGGGGGTAGGAAACTGAGCACCACGCTGCCACAGCAACAGGGATGCTTACAGAGGCCCAGAAAGGAGGGTTAGAGTTAGGGAGGCAGCGAGTGCTCAGGGAATGCATCCCAAGCAGCCCTCAAGCTCCCAAACCTTGATGGGCAGATAGATGCTCACGAGCCAAGTCCGGGCAGAGCGAGGGCTGGGCACTGGGGCCGCCTGGACAGCAGGAAGAAAAGGGAGGTTTTGTCAGTACCGCACAGAGCGTGGTTTCATCCCCACTGACCGCAGCAGACAAAGAACAAAAGTCTGCAGATGCCAAGGAGTAGGTTTTAACTGCCCGGGAAGCCTTCCCATTACGGCTGAGTAACACTTGAAAAACGCAAGAGGCAATTATAGGGGCTGTTTATCTTTTTATTATAAATTTAGTATGAATGACCAATGGAAAAGTCACAATGGAGTACCAAGAACATTTTATCAAAATTTTAGCAGCATTTAAACAGTAATAGATTCCCAGACTCCTCCGAGGCACCCCTTGCCCTTTGCCTCCCACCCACAAAACAGTAACCTTCACTCAAATGTGCTTTCCAAAGGCATGCAGGGGACGCGGCTAGCCATTTTCCCCTGAGCTGCCATGAAAAAAATCTCATCCCAAAAGCTGGTTACTGTACAACCTCCATCCACACTGGGCCAGGCTCCCATCCCCTCCTCACAGTCGGCAGCGCAGCAGGAGGCTGGCTGGCTGTGGTGTGGGACGGGACGTGCCGGGGGGGAGGCAGCAACTGCTCACATCCTCTCCCCCATGTTTCTCACGCTATCCCCTCCATGGATCAGCACTCCCGTGGGCGCCCATTGCCTTCAACCACAACACGAGGGCTAAGCCTGTTTCCTACCCGCTGCTGCCCTTCGGTTCCGTAGGCGGGGGTGCCGTGCTCTCCACGGTCCCGCTCCTGTACCTGAGTGTGTGCTTGTGGCTGGATGGACAGAAAAGGGGGACACTGATCGTCTGTTCTCCCATAGGAACTGAGAGCAGGGCAATCGGGAGCTGAGACTTGAAGGGGAAAGGTAGAAGGTGAGCAGTGAGATACTGAAGTATCAACCCACAAAATGAAGTCAGTCTACTATCAGCTAATGTGAAGAACCATGGTCTGCCTACTAAGTCACAAGAGATAACTTTTTTGTGCGCGCTTCTTTTTTTTTTTTTAAAGTTACATTAAGACATGAACAGTACTATCCCAGCCTCACTGGCTGGAGCTTGGTGAAAACGTTGAATTAGAGGTGGGGAAACACAACACACGCTCACACGTGTAGACAACAACATAATATCGGCAAGCTATTCCCCTGCTTCTTTGGTACTTCCGAAACTTTCTTATCCAAAATATATAAGGGAAATGCACCATTTAAAAGTTACTGTTTGTCAGTATTTACACAGCCGTAACCATCACGCTATGATACACAAAGATCAATATGATATGAACAAAGTTATTTTATGAAAAGCACTTCTGCACATTTTATTTTGTTCCAGTATCTTAATAGCTTTAAAAAATTCATGTGTTATGCAGTCCTGTACCTCGCTTCTTATATCAAATGGACAAGAAACATTTCCTAATCCATACTCTTCTTCAAAAGATTAAAAAATAGCCACCAAAATGATACACTATGTACAAATTTTACTAAATATTAAATTCTAGGTAATTATTTTCACCCCACTGATAATATAACTTAGGTATTGTTACCTACTATATGCATATATATTTCTTTAATATATAAGAAATGGCACCACATCACCATGTCACCAATATGACACATTGTTATGTACAGTAGATAAGAAGTTAGATATGGAAGATGGATCCTCTCCGGCTGCTTCTTTCACAGGAACGCTTCTCCCCTCGGTAGTAGCTTGGCCATTTCCCCTTTTCCCGGCAGAGGAGGCTCCTCAGATGTAAGGCAAGATCCCATACCTCAGCAGTGCCATCACCCCAGCGCTGAACAAGCCAGCCACAGGCACAGTCACAAACCACGCCAGGAAGATGTTGCGGAAAAGGTGCCAGTCAACAGCTTTCTTGGAGCGGATCCAGCCAACGGCCACCACGGAGCCAACCTTGGGAGCGTGGGGAGGAGAGAGGGACACAAGATGTGAGGGGTAGGTCTGAGTGCCTGGAACATGTCCACAGCCACACCAATGCCAGTCAGCTGATACCAAGCAATACTCTGAGATAAAGGAGCCCCTGGGGGTGACGAATGGCTCTGTTTGGGTGTGGTGGCAGGAGGGTGACACTTCCAGGGTGCTTTAACCTTTATCTTTCAATGACCTGTTTTTCAAGGGTCTTGGGGTCAGCCAAAGGCAAATAAATATGTTTGTGGGTTTTTCTCTGCCCTGCTAACTCCTCCATCAGTGCAATTAAGGCAACCCTTCACCTGACTCAGTCCGTAGGGCAGAGAGCAAGTGTCCACCAAGTCTGGCCAGACCGCAGTCTAAATCATGAGAAGTTTTCAAAGCTCTGCTGGAGAGCATCGCACAGGGCAGGTCCGGAGAACTAGTATGGTTCCCGTCCCATCTGCCTGTCTTCTTGCTGGTTTAGGATGTCCTGCCTGTTCACCCAGCAGCTACTGAACCTCTGCAGCTTATAGCCAGCATACGGACCTGACTCAAAGCAGCACATCTGTATTTCAATATAAACAGGACAGCAACAGCAAGGTAAGCAGCAGGGCCTACCCTGTGACAGTGATGGTGACTTGGCAGAGGGCAGAGACAGTGCAAGGTTACAACCAGTCCATCAAACTCATCAGTCCAAGCCCTCTGAGAAATACCAGCTCTTTTGGACCAGCTAGCCAAGCAAAGCATCCCTGCAGACAAAGACATCAGCCTGATGCTATGGGGCACACAAACTGCACAGACACCAAGAGGATGGTGGGGAAATGGATAAACCTTCAAAGGCACTGCTGCCAGGGCAGCTGGGTAGGTCAGTGGTTTTGTAGACAAAACACACTGTAGCATGGGCAAAGCTGCAACCTTTTCTTCCTTTGAATGCATCTTCAGTTCATAAGCTCAGGTATAAACCTGGCATATTAGTTCTTAAGAAAAAACTGGGCTGAAAAAAACATTTCCAGTGAAAAATTATACAAAAACTACAGAAATTCTGCATTTTCTTTTTGCCCTGAAAGTGGCTTTCCATGCTGTTAGCAAAAACATGTAAATCAGTGCAAGTCTATTCAAAGTGCACGGTAAAGCAGCAAGAAATGTGGAAGGAATATTCTGTTTTGAAGGTAAGGAGACTGCAAGACACAGCTGGGCCTGTGCTCCCTGAAGTGCCATCTCTGCCTACCCGCTTATTTTCTTAATGGGACTTATGAATCCCTGCCTATAGATCAAAAGATGGGCTGCTCCCCATGTACAGAGCAGGTAAAATGATAAATGCTAGCAGGACAGGCAATCAGAGAAAGACAGGATGGAGATATCAAATCCATATCTTTTGTTAACACCTATTTAGCTTCTAACTATTGCTTAATGTTTCTTTTTGGAGAAGAGTTATTTGTGGAAGACCCTGTAACTTTAAGGTGCCTGTGACAGAACATGGGAAAATTAAGTTTGATATTCTATGACCAATAAGGCCTCTGCCTCAAGCTTGATCCAATAAGGAAGTCTGATAGATATCTCATCCAAATACCGCCTGAGTGGACAATATGCTATTCTGTATTTAGGGGGTGCCCAGTGAAGAGGAACCCCACACTTCTGACTATATCAAAGTGATATATGATTTGATAAACCAGCATTTGGTTTTTCAGCAGCTCAGTTGTTAGGCTCAGCTTTCCATTTTGCATGTCCTTAGCATCCATCTGTCATGCTCACAGCAAGAAGTATTGCTTATGGAGCAAGCTTGCAGTCTACGTATGCTAGTTTCCAGGTTCTTCCTGAAATTTAAAAGGTATCAGCAATGATGGCATTGGCAATCTGTTTTAAACACTATTAAAGTTTAGTTTATTAATAGTGATTGTGATGGACTAGAGGTTAGGAGAGCAGCTAAAACTTGGATGTAGGCACACTATACCACCTGCAGAATTTCAGATGATATCTACTTTGAGATTGGTTTGAAACCAGTGCAGTTTGCCTTCAGTATGCTCTGCTTAAAGCATTACAGAAATGCTTCTGGCTCTCGATCCTGTGCAATGGTATATCATAAGAACACAGAGAACATGATAATTCAATCATAGCAGCACAGAGAATATTTTTCAAAACCCCCAAATCATAATGGCAAGACAGAGCTGACAGTATGACCTCAGCAAAGTTGCTTTTGCAGAGGAAAAGCATTTAACTCCTGCACTGTAATTTTATCTGTATGTGAACACATTCCGTATGTTGCAGCTGAGAAATGCCTGTTTATTTCTACCTCTCAAATCTTAGAATAAGTAACAGGTGCTATGTGTAAGATTTGATATGATTATTTGCTGACCTGGGCAGCAGAAAGGCAAAGCACGCATTCACACCACACCAGCTTTTCAGTGCTACAACCCAAGGGAGGCTGAACTGGTGCAGGCAGAGCAATGGGGCTGCCATGTTCAGACTGACCAGTTCCTTTGGACACTTAAAAGATTAGGTCTTTCCTTCAGGCCTCCTTGATTTAGAGGCTTTCAGAGGGATCTTCCTCACCTTTGACTGGTGGCAAACATGAAGGTGCAGTTTAGGCTCTCAGCTGCACTGAGCATGACAAAGCTGCTTGGCTGTAGATTTAGAATGGGCACACTGGGCAGTGACTACCTCATGCAGACCAAAGCCTCTGATTTAGGACTGAAGGCAGTTGCTGATCTGAGAGGGATTGACAAATCTTCCTCAGAAGCTAATGCTTCTCTTCCTGCTACCAACCTCCAATTTGCCACCAAGTCTGCTCCAAGACCTGAAAACTGCTGCTCAGAGCTTCCCTTCATACTTCGTCTCCATTTTTCATTACAGACTATTGTTTCACCTCAAAAGGGTCTCACTCCATCTCAGTTGTTTCATGCTGCTCCTTCTTTACAATCTGTTTATCTCGTTATTGCATGTTCAACTGACACCCCTTCAGTAGGGCTCCCACTTTAGCAAATCCTATTTTACAGTGAAGCAAATATTGGGGACAGGAATAATTTCCACTTCCTGATGCTAGAGGCTCAACAGCAGGCTAACCTCGAACCTCTTTTCGTTTTCTAGGGAAAAATAATTTTTCTGCTGAGTTTTAAGACAGCATTTTTGACTCTATGGCACTTTCAGAGAGGCATTTTCACAGGGAGAAAATTATATATAACAGTTCTTTTATTCCTTCTCTGGGCCCTCAAAGGAAACAAGGAATACAGGAATACATCTGTTACAAGTGTTTGCTTTATCTTGTGTTGATCATTTAGGATCTTTCAACTCAGGATCTCATTTTGCTGAAACACTGAGTCAGTTACAATAACATGACAGCCTGGAACAGTCTAATTCTACTGCAAAGTGGATCTTCCTATTAAGAATGATCCATCTAATGAGATATAGCAAACTACAGGGAGCAGACCCAGACTAATGACATTAACTGCTTTTATGAAAGTATTTTTTAAAAGGACCTATTTTGCTCTGCAGCTAGAAAAGACTAAGCTTTTAACAGCATTGAGTGAATTAATACCTTCTCATGCCACCCTCTCATTAGCTTATGGCTTCCAAGACCTTTTCTTTTTAAATTCAGTCTATTTGTCTACACCAAAGTGTGTTTTCTCTTTTACAACAGTTGGCTAGAAATGCTTTGGGCATGCAACTGGCGTAATCAAAGCTGTATTATTCTTCCTGGCAAATTCTTCATCATGCATTTGATCTACCAGTCAGCTTAAAGGGAGGTGGTTTCAGGCTAGCATTTTTAGAAGTGTATCACATTGTTATTATTTTTCCCCTCCTTGTTTGGTTCCGAAGAACCAGAGTTCTGTCAATGCCAGGAAATCTGAACAGCCTTTCAGAACAGCTCAGTCTTGGCTGCTTCTCAAAGAGCACCAGGACAGAAGAAAGGATTTTGCACTAGAGGAAGGCTTTCTGAAGAAATGGTTTTCACTAGAAAAAGGCCAATTGAACTAACTTGGGGCGTTTTACAGGATGTGTGGATTTTATTGACTCTTTCACTGGAAACCAGGTCAATGTCACAGGCAAGGATGCCAGGCTTCTTGCCAGCCCGCCTGCCATGGAGCAGTTAGCCCCGGAAACCTGCCTGCCCCAGCCCCAGCCAGGGCTGGAAGGGCTTCAAGGCCTCCAGGGCACAGTAGGGAATCCTACAGGATCTGTTTTTTTTAGGGGTTGGTCTTGGTGGCATGTCACACCACAGAGGGACTTTGCCGCTCTGGGGTCTCTGATTTTGGAGGATCTTCCCCACATCCTGCCAGAGGGTGAAAGAACAAACAGCTCTGCATGTCCAAGAGCTTGGGAGTCTGTGGGGAAGCAAAGGAAATAAAGACAGGATATTTGACTCAAGAATTTCCCAGAGAACAAAATTCAAATTCCCATTACGTTCTTCTGGCAGTGTGAATGTACACATACTTCCTGATGTCCACAAGCAATATGAATATCTTTTCACGCAGCGTATCTTATGACACAATTAAATTCTGCTCATTACCTATATTCCAAAGTGGTCTTTTTTAGGAAAAAAAAAAAAGAAAGCAAACAACCTTGTTCAAAGAACTAATTACAAGGGCGGGATTACTATAATGCACAAAAGTGAGGACAAGTTGGTTTAAAAGAAGAGAGATATTAAAATATTAGCTTAATGATGTAGCAGTGTCTTTCATACAGGTGGCTCTAAACTACATGTAACTGCGTTCACACAAACTACGAATCTACGTTATTTTAATATGTCTATATTAGTTCAATACAATCATGTAAGGGTGAAAGATGGTCCAGACTTTTGTGCAATTAGTTACAGTGCTGACTTTGCTTTCAGCCATACCAGCTTTCAAAGTGGACCTTGTTATCTTGTGGTCACAGTCTGCACGGTGCACCACATAGTGAAGGCAATCTGCAACAATTGGTATCTCTTGTATTTTGTTATGGTTTGTCCTAGCAATGTGATTTACTGATAGGATCACTGCAAACTCCCAATACCTTGCAATGGGTGGAGCTTATTGGAATACCCACATTTGAGGCTACAAGTACCGTTAGCGCACACATTACTTCAATGCAAAATCCACTGTGAAGAAATAAAAAAAAAAGACAGATGGAAAACCTGTAGTAAAAGAGTTATATGCAGGAAATCCCATGCCATGCACTTATCAAGAAAGTGAAGTATAAATGATGAATGGTACGCAGCCTCTGAACAAGGGAGAAATGTTACCCGACCAGGTTCAAATGGCACCGTCAGAGGAAAGAGGTTCTTCCTTGCAATCGTTTGCTTTAAAATTCAGGTCATGTTTTTGTGAGTGCTGTTTTTCTTTTACCAACAGCTATGGAGTTCACACTGTGTCCAATCCCTGTGACTTTACTGTGACAACTCCAAAGCATTTTTTTGGAAGCCTGATTGTTCTCCAATGTCTCTGGCACAACTGAGATGCGCTGATGCACCTCTGCCTACCCGTCCTCCATCAGCAGCTGTTTTCCCCTTGCCATGCCATTATCCCTGGCTCGAGCGGCACAATTTTAAGATGAATAGTCCAGACTGCCTTGACTGCAGTCGCTGGGCAAAGGCATACCTTGCAGTGTGTAGTACTGACAGGAAGTCCAACATTGGAAGCTACCACAACTGTGAACGCCGAAGCCAACTCAATAGTGAATCCACTGCAGGAAGCATAAGAAAACACTTCACAATCACTCTTTGCATCAGCTCGGACTGATACCATGCAGCGTGCCAAAGTCTTACCCGTTTCTTCTTTCCACTGTTTTATCTCCAAGTGATTTTTGTCATACAGATAAGTTAAGAGAACAAGGAAAGGTTGAATAATTGGAATGGCATAGGCTAGTCATCTGTAGCAACCCGGCTGCACGGCTCATTGCGTCAGGGACTTTTACTACTCGACACTGCCATGAATCATGCCTAATTAGTAATTCGGTTAAGCACCAGCAGAGGTCGAGTATGCACTAAGGATGAAAATTACTGTAATAAATACATATGGTTTTAATAGGCAGAAGCACACCGGGAAAGCCACTGTACTCTTGCCATTTCCAAATGCACCTTCTGCCATGTTAAATAGGTCATCAGCAGAAGACTGTTCACACAGACCTCTACACCTCAAAGACATTCAGTATTAGTTTACAGGGTTATCTTTTTTCCTTTCTCTTTCTTTTTCTTTCTTTATCTCACTCTCTTTCTCTCCTTTTGTTTTCTTCATTTTTTTAGAAAGATGGAGAAATCAAAGCCAGGTTATCATTAAAATCAAAGCACAGCAAATCCAGCAAAGAGCATTACAAACAAAATACTGGAACAGCAGTTTCTCAGACTGGTTCACACAGCCATAATGACACCTGTGGACCTACCTTGACGGTGTGATTGGAGTGAGGTCTTTACCCATGGTCTGGATAACTCTTCTACCCCAGACCCAGAGACCCACACAGATCCCAACACCTCCGTAGAACAGCAGCCAGATGGGAGTCGATGCTTCTTGCATTACGCCACCTTGCTCGTAGATAAGCCAGAGTGCTACAAGAGGACCGATTGCATTGCTGGAGACACAGAAATGTTATCACCTGAGTTATAAAAAATACAGCCTTGAAAGAAGTCTCTTATCTTCTGTGTGATTTTAATTCATCATGCGTGCAGCACTACTGACTTGACCCTACAGGAAACACCCCTTCTTGCTTGGAAAGGCTGTGGCAGGTAACTCTAATCATGGTGCTTTTTCAGTTGTCATTTCGTCACTGGTAACTAGAGTGACTTCTGAAAGGAATTTCTCTTTTACAAATAAATTCCTGGAATGTCAGTCGGTAGTACCTCCTATCTGTTCTGTGACAAAAATCAGTATTTTCAGTACTGCACTGAAACTATCCCAAAATTTACCAATTCAAGAGCTCTGCATCTTTAAAACTCAAGTATCAAATTACCTTTTTTGTCAAATAGGGAAAATAATGAATAAAATTACCATTGCAGACAAGAATATGGAAATATAATCTAGTTTGACAGTCTGTAAAATGTGGGACATGATCACAGTGCAGCCAGGAAGGTGACTTCGTTCTCTTCAAACATGTTGTAGAGCTAGCTGGACTGGATAAGAAAGGATTCTTTGGAGACACAGAGCTGGCGTAAGCCCTTTTCGCTACCCTGCTGCTGCTATCTAGAAAAACATTGAAAGTCAGCAACACCGAAGTCCCCACTCCTATTGCAGGTCATCCGATACTGGTGGCTGGAGTCTTTGGTACTTGGAGTCAGACTTCTGACTCTGTTTATTCTAAAAAAGCATCAAGTTTCTAGTCATGAGAGTTAGAAGAAAAAAGCTGGTATCCAGTCACTTTAGAGGCTTAAATACTAAAAAGCAGATAAGAATGTCAATACTGCCTTTTCTTTTTTTTCCAGCTTTTTTACTAAACTGGGTACCTGCTTGCCTGGCTGAGAAGCATTTATGTCTAAATATCATGAAAAGAGCAGAGCAAACCTGACCAACGTCATTCAAAAAATCTGAAAATCATCAGGAAGCACCAGTGTCTGTAAAGCGATGAAGAAAGTGGGTCACAGCGAGCACCGCGGGCAGGACCGACAGCCATGCTCGCCCTGGAGCCAGGACCAGCTAAATTTAGTTCCTGGTTCCGCTCCAAAACACACAGATGGAGTAAGGGCCAGTTTTAATGTCAAATGTTATGCAAACCAAGCCACTGTATCTGCCAGTTAATAATTTACTTGAATCCCATCTTTACCCGATACAAGGTGCTAGGGGCCGAGTGGTGATTGCCAAGAGACAAGGGTCCTCAGCATTGCAAAGCTCAGCGTATCTAAGCAACACAAGACCCTCCTTCTTTCATATGGTCCTGGAGAAATCCAGCTCTGAACCCTTGGAAGTGGTCCTGGAGCAAAGTAATTAGGAAGGACTCTTCCCTTGCAAACACACAGAGAAACATTCAAGCTGCGAGACAAATGAAAATATTTAAAAATGCTCTTTGATATAAAAAAGAATTAAAAATTCTTATGGATTTTGAGAAAGTTGAAAATAAATTAGTGAACTAACGTAGATTTGAAATCCAGTGGATTTGAAGACACTTGGTAGTAAAGTGAAGAACTAAATACACTTTAAATAAAGAGTGATTTCCACTAGAAAAACAACTTTAAAATTCTGGTTTGATACTGCCTGAGTAAGCATTTGATTTGTTGAATTTTTGCATGAATGGAAGGACAGTACGTGAAAAGTCCTTAGGGCCTAAATGCAAGAATTATTTTTCCTCAAAGAAAGAAGAGATTCTGGATCGAAGCATTTCTAATATTTTTAAGTTGACCTACAACTTTTTCAAGATTTTCAGATGTGGATTAAATTACTTGCACATTTAGATGCTTTCTTGTGCACAGAAAAAGAAAGCTAACTCAATGTAGCTTCAACTGATGGGTGCAGAAGGATAGATAAAGGCAAACAAAACACTGATCAGATGAATAAAGGGAAAACAGATCATCCCTTTTTCCTGTGCTGTATGACATGGGAGCAACCTCCCTTTTAAAAATAACAGGCACATTTGGAGCGAGCCCAGGCACTGATTCCTGACTGTTCTAAAGAGATTAGGGATGGATATTTGTCAGTCCCAATGTAAATTTAAAGACAGAAACTACTCCAAAAACTGCAGTAGCAAACTATGCTCTTCTGTATCAAAATCCAGTTTTAATTATTTGCAAATGCTACACCTCTGTGAATCAACTAAGCTTAATCCTTGAAGAAAAGGTTATTTTCTTATTTGTAGCAATGGAAGACAAAGCAAAACTCTGCTGACTTTTGCTCAGCCTTAGAGGATCTGAGTGGCTGATTCTGCCCAACAGATCAGGAGAGATGACACTGATGCCCACAGAAGCAGCATTTCTGATACCTTCCCTGTAAGAAATGAAAGCAGAGCAGCACTGGATCCATATGTTTAGAAAGGCAAAAAGGCAATTAACTGCATTTTCATTTGTGGGTATCTGCATCACTGGTTATCTTTACCAGAGGGACATTTCTCCTCTCCCTGTAAATCATGTTCAATGTGACTGAAATGTTCAGTTTCTAGAGACAGTGGCATCTCCCAGCCTGAGCATCTGAAAGTGGCTACCAACAGCCACCAAACCACTGGCTCCAATCTAGCACTGTCAGAGCTTCTAAATTTTTTCAGTAGGGCCAATCCCAGGGGCTTGTGGTATCAATGCTTCCTATGCTAATGGTCTTACAAGAAGCCATTAGGCCTGTTCTACCACAAAACTGCCAAAAGCTGAGAACAAATGGGTCTGACTCAGGCACTGCAAAGACTACACTCTGCTCTGAATAGAAGCAAAAGACAACCAGTCCCAACAGGACACTAAGAGAGAGTAAGACAGAAACAACATATATACACACAAAAAAAGCATTGTTAGATAATTGTGGAAGATCTCAAAGCAAATTCTCTTAACAGATATCTCCTACAACTGAGTGACTAACCAGATGAACCACAAGGATGCTGGCTAGACTGGGATGTGGCTTTCACAGTATTTCCCACCAGTTCTATCCCATTTAACTCAAGAGATGACTAGCAGGAAAGCAGACCTCAAATCTTCCATGCACTTGGCTAAGACTCATTTTACAAGTCTATTTTCAAGTGATTTTCTCTTATTCTCCCACACGGCTTTTACTTGCCTTAACTAACTCTCCTTTGTGCTGGAGCTTCAAGACTTATTCATGGTAGTTTAGAGGAGAAGAAAAAGGCCTGAGATGGTCACCCAGGGGCTTTGAACCCCTATCCACATCTATCTGTATGTAAAACTGCCCTAAAGTTTCTATGAAGCTGAAGTGCTTTAGAGGACATTGCTGTATTATTTCGTTTTGGTTTTAAAAGGCAAGATGAGCTGCTTCTATTGTGGTATTACTTTAATTTTGTACATCTAATACACACTTTTGCACTGAGCATAAGGGGATAGCCATTACAAGCTAATTTTAGAATGAATTTATGAAACATTATGGCATAAGACGCTTGCCTTCTGACTCTACCTGCTGTAAAGTGTATTCTCCACACCCAGTACTTTTGACCATCGCTGCTGGGCTCCACCAGCCGCGGTTACTGGCAGGGCACAGGACTTTGTAGCAGGGGTGGTGCGTGGGAGCTGTCTGCCTTCCCCAGAGGTGCAGAACAGGATTAAATGCCATCTACACTAATACTTGTACTTGCAGACACATGTCACAGGGGTTCAGTGAAGTGCTGCTCAGTGTTTCTGAAGTGCTGTCCGACCCTCATGATGATTTCTCTCTCGACTAACATGAATTGGCACAACTTCTCTTTTTCTGTTTGCTAGTGCCAGTTGAGAATCTGTCACGCACCATTTATAAAACTGTTGTGAAAGATAGCATTTGACAGTGAATCTGAACTATAAATAGAGTTGGCTTCTTCTCTCCCCTGTGAGACAGATAGTATTACCAACAAAAAAACCCACCCCACATTCAGCTATCATGAGACAGGCTTCCCATGCACACACACACAAGCACAAATTTTTAGGTACCTCTGGGTCACAAGTCCAAGCCCTTCTCTGGAGGAACAAGGACTAAAACTTCTTAAATTTTATTTTTAGTAAAAAATAAGGGGCTTTTTTTCCCAGTAATGGAAGGATGCCATCAGCTGAATGCTCTATTGCCAAACCCCATCAAACTTGTCATAACATTTTCTGAAGTAGCAACATTGCTGTTACCTCGCTACTTTTTGGGGAGAGTAGTGAGTTGCTCAAAAGGAAAATCCAACTGTTTGAAATCTACACTCTGAATATGCTTTGTGAACATCCTACAGACTCCTTGATGACCATGCTTTGATGCTCTGCTAGCTGAAAAAGGAGATTGCGTTTTAGCCACCTTTTCTAGTAGAGTGAAAGAACCTTGAAACCTACATTATCACAAATTAAAACTGAATGACAACCAAAACAGCCACCTGAGAAATCTGTATTAGGCATCCAATATTACAAATACAGTTGCAAAATCCCTAGTCTTTTGACTATTTCCCAAACCAAGATTTCACAAAGTTTCCAGTGGGAAAATCAGTGGGATGATATTTCTGAACAGGCTGTAGTTACGCCTTGAGACATCACCCAGTGCAGTAAGGGTGCAAGAAAGATACGCCTTTATGTAGCAACAGGAAAAAAATATGTCCTAATCTCCAGAGATCTCAGATTATCACAAGAGTCTTATCCTAGTTCAAATAACTGGACAGTTTTGAAACAGTGCATATACCATAGCACAAAATAAGCGTGTCCCAGCTGTGCCCTGTGAAGTGCAAGCTTTGGGTGCATTAATGAGTCAGGATGTGAAATAAGGGAGGATATGTTTTTTACTCCTGCAGCTCATCTTTTCGTACTGCAAATGCTGCCCCTGAAACCCGAACTCCCTATATCCTGGAGGGTTGGGTCCATCCTCCCCTTCACCCACCAGCATCAGCTTTTTCCCTGGCAAACCCACTCATGGGTCCTGCTCACAACAGAATGGGGAGAGATTCCCATGCCCACCACAATCCTGTATCTTGGTGCTCTCCTCTGGCTTGCCTGCATGGCACAACAAAAATGCCATGTACCTGCACAATTAAGGGCACAAGCGAAGCTTCATATCTACCTGGGACATAGGCTAGACTTACAGGATGGACTTCTATTAGAAAGGGAAGAAATCAGGTATCAGGCTGCTCTCACTAATCATAATAGACAGATTAGCTTCCTAAACATTCTAAGTGATCTTGATTGCAGCTCTCCGTGAGTAAATAAGAAATACTCATTTTGTAATCCAGACATTACAGCTCCTTTAGACTCCTTATTTAGCCAGGAGGCTGAATCCCACTAAGCTCTCCGTGTGCAGAGAGATACCGGCAATGTTCCAGCCCTTCCCTCATTTAATCCCATTGCATTTACTTTAGGAAGAAGGGAAAAAGGTGAATCCTACTGCTGTTTGTGTGCTCAGACCTAAAACCTCAGTCCAGTAAGTTTGTATGGAGGTGAGAGGAGTTTCCTTTCCCTATATTCTGAGCAAGCAGGTATTTCCTAGTTTCACTCAAATCGCTTTGCTTAAACAATTAATTCCCTGTCTGGTAGCAGCTCAGCTTCCTAAAACCACTGAGAAAATGTGTATAGATACATAAAAAATACAAACATTTTTAGTATAGTTCTGAAATAGTTCTAAATCCTGTTGCCAGTACTGTAGTCTGTATCTTTTGATTAATGAGAGCCATTCTTTCTCAAACTTGTGCCATAAATCTATAGGCATGGCCTGCAGACTCTATCACAAATGTCCCCTTTTTCCTAATATCTAAGCCTGAATACACAAGGGCAGTCCTGAAGTTCTCCACATGAAATTTAACTAGAGCAGACACGTTCAAATCACTTATGCAGCAGAAACTCAGGAAAACTGAGATCCCCTATGAAACATCTGCAGGCAGGTTTCTCCTCCCTACAACCTCAGTACTGCCTGCACCTTGGCATGCACAGACATGGGTGGGGGGGCATGGTCCACGGTCACCCTGTTCAGCTGGAGCCTCCTGCCACCGTTATGATGATAAATCAACCCTCCTCCATGACCGGAATCCATGAGCACAGGTAGATGCCTGCTCACACCAGCCAGGGCACCTCCTGACATCCCTGGGGTTTCTCCCATGACAGCAGAAATGATGGCCCGAGGTGGAGAAGGTGGGATAGAAAGGGACAGAAGAGGCTGCTCATTTATGGGGGAAGGAATCTGTTCAAGAAAATCTAAACACATGCACAGACAGGTGTTTTAAGAGCACAGAGCACAGGCTTTTTTCACAGCCCAAACAGCAGATTTTAATCAGAAACCTCACAGTGACCTACTGCACCTTTCTGTGGGTCATCCTGCTTTGATTGTAAGGATTCAAGGAATAACATTTGTTGCTTGAGTCAACAAAAGTGCCTTCCTGTTTGCTAGGATGGGGCTGTGGGGCCAGCACACTGTTTGCTCATGGCTTTCTCATTCTCAACCCAGTAGCAAAGCAGCCACAGCCACCACTGTGCTGAGCCTCAGAGATAGCTATGAGGATAGCAGCCCTCTTCAGCCAAGACAGTCCAAAACAGCCTGCCCAACTGCTCTTGTTTTTGAGAACTAGTTAATTCAGACATGCTTCCAGACTTTGAAACACAGCATAAACCCTACAGCCTCAGCAACTCTGCTGTTACTTGTCGCTATACAGGTAAGCTGCTGTGTCTGCAGTGCTGAGCCCTGGGCCATCACAATTGCTGCTGAACCAGCCTATATTTACAGAAAAATTAGCTCAGTCCAACTCAGCCATAGGTGCATATAATCCCCGCTGGCCAACAAACCCAGCCTCCCAGCCTCTCTGGAAAGCTGGCTCTGAACAAGCATTTAGGAAGCTGGCAGCGCTCCTTATGTCACGCTCCTGGCCCAGGTCTTTTTTCCATCCTGCCCTTTTTATTCTCACATTGACCTTGCAATGACCTGACGTGCTCCCTTTGTGCTTGGGTGCTGAGCCAGTGGGACCTGCTCACTTGGCGCCACTAATTAAGTTAAACAACAGGACTTTTTTCAGCAGTTCTGTCCCAACACATTTAGTTGGGATTTTAAATTCTTTAGATTTCATTCAGTCCATGTGCATGATGGTGTCACAAGGCTCTCGGCCCGGCTCAGCTAGTCCCAGCCCTGGAAGAGCTCCAGCACCCTTGACACAGCGCATATAAGCTTGGCAGCAGGGGGGCAGGAGGGGATGGTCTGAACAAAACAGTCACCCAAATAAGGAGTTACCATGACTCCCTGTTTCTTTTAACACACAGCTGCCCCGGCCAAGATCCCTGCTGATGTCAGCCTAAACATGAGCCCTGACTGCTACAAACACCAGTTCCTACAGCGAAGGTGGCTGGTATCGTTATGATGCTAAAAAGCATCAGCTTGGGAGAAACTGGAGTCTAATTCCCCCATGAGTTAGTTATGAGTTAGTTCTGCAGTTGAGGGCAAAATACTGACTTAACTCTTCCAGGTTCATGGGCAACCCTGAACAATGAAAGATGTCCGTATAATGTTTTCCCCAAACTACATGGGGCACTTCTGATACATGAAGTTTTTCTGAGCTGCATCATGGTTCAGCCTGTACTGTATGCCTCATGCTTAAATATGCTTTAAACCAGGTCAGTTATTTGCCTCACAATTACCTGCAGCTTTTAAGTTTCATATTAGCTTTTGATTTTTCTCTCTTTGCTCCTCTTATCTGCTCCCGTCCCTTCAAGGAATACCAAAACACAGCTGATGGAAAATAAATAGAAAACATGGCACAAGAGTAAGTTCCAGGATAGGGAAGGAAAATGTGGGAGACAAGTCCAAAGAAAAAGATGTGAACAATGGAGGTGCTGCGCTAAATACAAGTGAGGAGCTTAAAACCAAATGCAGAGGAAAGCAGGTTGTTAAGAACAAGATTCAAGGCTGAGAAAAAAAATAGAGAAGCAGCTTGACAGCAGCACCTAGAATGAGCAGAAGGAAAGTGAATGCAGGAGGGAGATGAAAAGGTAGGAGTCCATCAGTGAAAGATGGACTGCCAGGGCTTACTTTCTTACAGAAGTGTGAACAGCAAGTCTAGCTACTAGACAGGTTCTACTGCATTATTTTTGAAACAATGCATTGCCTTTTGAGCTCTGCAGATCTTCATGCAACATGTGGAGGAGCCAAGAGCCCAGTACGAAGTCTTCTGCTCTGCTAGACTACGACTAGAAAAATGTCTCTGCTACACAATCCACAGGATAGATATCTGCATGCCCTGAGGGTTTTATCTACTAAATCTTTTAGGCATACAAAAGGGTCTTTAATTTTTATTATTTAGCTGGAACTCAGAACAGTCGCAAGGATGGGTTCCTATCCAGTCCTACACCCATGATCATCTTCTTGCTGATAAAATGAAGCCGACATGTTCTTTAGTTTTGCAATATATGAATTCAGCTCAAGAGATTTTGGAACAAATAGCATTTAACTAAAAAGTGTGTTTTCTGGCAAATTTGGTAGGATCACCAGAAGAAGTAGAGATCTGAAAAATACTAAAAAAATATGAATTTTCCGGGAAGGGTATTGCAAAGGTATCAAGGTAACAAGGAATTAGGCTGTAAGATGCAACAAAACACACTGCAGAGTCTGAACTTTGTATTTCATCCTGGCCAGCTCCTGTCAATGCCAAATCTGATATCTGAGCTGACTGCATTCTTACAGATCACTTCTAACTACAGATCACTCTACTACCCCTGCCTCCTACAGAATGGGCAAGTGATGCTTGCATAAACATGTGAGTCCTTGAGGAGTATGTATAAGCATCACCTGCAGGGAATAAAGGAGCTGGGGCACCTACTGAGATAGGCTGTGAATTTTCTACAATGGTATTTCCCAGGGTACATTAACAAGAAATACCAGTGATGTTTGTCCTTATTCTTGTGTTCCCTTCAGCACTCGCTGCTGGCCCCCATGGGTCTGTGCTCTTGGCCAGTATGCTCAGAGCAGAGGTCCTTAACAACAGAGACCATCCAAGAGGAAAGAAAGTTGCACCTCTGATCCAGAGGATGAGGAGACCCTGGACTCCTTCCCAGAGCCAGATCCCTGTGGATATGAAGGGAGTACAAGAAGGCTCTTCAGAAAGCCCTGTTCTGAATTCCCAGGATGCTAGATGGCTGGGGAAGGAAGAAACTTGTTTTTAAGTGTTTTCAAGATGAGCTGTGAGTTAAATTGGGTGGCTGACAAAAGCAAGGAGCAATAGCTGTTCTCCTTGCTGAGTCCCGACAGCGTTTGCCCAGATGCCTAAGGAGGGCAATGAAAATTATGAACGCTGTAAAGCTCCGCTGCAAACACTGAAACTGACACCGTGAGGGCACAGCTAACACGGCAAGGGTCCAGCGGGAAGGGGACTCAGTACTGCCCCAGCTACACCCCAAATAAGGACAGCTGCTTCAACAAGCAGCTTGAGCGTATTTCTCAGGGGACCTTATCACGATACTGGAAAAAGTGCCTATTAAATACCAAATGGATCGCTCCAGGCCTAGGGAAGAGGCAGTCCAGCCAAATCCTAAAGGAAAAACATACAATGTTCCCAGGGACAGAACAAAATCACCCAAATTGCTCTTCAGTCTCATGCCATCAAGATGGTGAGGTGCAATAGGGCCCTGCAGATGAAGCAATGTTATAAGATGTGCAATGTGGGTGCAGAAAAGGAAGGTATAAAATGCTCCATCCTGACCCTACATCCTACAGTCAAAAGTCTTGTACTTTGTAGAATAAAACAGAGCCAAACCTTCAAAAGGAAAGAGGTTGGCAAATGAGTGAGTGAAGAGACACTATTTTGAAGGGGTCTGACCAGACGATGGAGGGCAAAGAGATGCAGATAAACACTTCTGAGACCAACTTCAAGACTGTCAGCTGCCTGAGTCAATATGAAGAGGAGAGAAGGACTCCTTGAAGGATGATGCTTTTCCTTTATTTCTGGGAAATGACATTAATGCTATGAGATTTAAGGACAGACACACTGAAGCCAAATGACCAAAGGATGAACTCATTGGCTTCTCCCAAACTCAAGGAGGAACTCAGTGGTGGTAGCAGCTCTGCATAAAACTCCTGTCAGGGAACACTGCATACTAGAACTATGCTGGGAGATGCAAAGCTTATTAAATGAGTGTTAAGAGATGAACCATAGCCCATGTCCCCTCTTCTGCATGGGGCATGGAAACATGCCCAGGGCTCCTTGGAGGTAGTTCCCTTTATTTTGATGAGAGAATTGTGGCAGCTGGAGAAGTTGTATGTGCAGTTTATGAACTTCAACAGGACTTTAATATTAAGACTTTTTAGTGATACGCTGTCTCACATAGTCCTAGACCCCTGGAAAACTCCAGGCAAAAGGTTCAGTAAGGTCAAGTCTATAAGGGATGCAGCAATCAAAATGAAGACATTCTTCCCACACCTCTTTTCGTAGTGTGGCAAGAGATGAAATTCATCTAATTACAAAAATAGTCTAAAATCTCTTACTTGTTGAAGGTTTCCAACTTTGCAGATAAAATAGACTGCAAATTCTTCAAGGCTGAGACTGTCCTGTTTTCTTTTACAGTGGTTGTATGTTGGGGGAAGTCTCAATGCCTCAAAGATTTCCTAAATTAAACTAATTACTAAACAGTTATTTAGCAGCAAATAAAAAAGATTTTACCCTTAATAAGAAAATAAACCATGGACTAAGCAGCCTAACTCCTCGAAAGCACCTGGAGCATCGGTGTCACATGCTTTGCAAAACACAGACCTGATGATCATCTGCCTGCAGAAATGAACGTGCTTTCCAACCAGCCAGGCTGGCAAACCTTGCTCCAAGTATTTAAACCTTAAAACTGCTGAGATTTCATCCTCTTACCTGACATCATTACCTCCATGGGCAAAGGATCCAAAGCAGGCTGTTAAGATCTGGAGGAAGTGGAAAAGGAGATGGACCTGAGACGTGTCTTTCTCTTCCTTATCCTCTTCCACAGGATCAACGGGGGGCCGGTTAGGTTCTGCAAGTTCGGAGGCCAGCTTCATTTCCACCCCACCTTCCTCCGCCTCGATCTCTGCCTCAGCCACTGCATTGCAATAGCTGGAGTAGCTGTCATAGCGGACTCGCTTCTTGGAGTAGGAAACCGTGTCTCCCACTAACTTCTCACTGTCCTCTGGAGCTGATGTATCAGCTGCCTTAAAGGAGGAATGCACGGGCATGCCACAAATAGCAGCAGTGTAACAAGTATAACTGTTGTTGCGCCGTAACAGTTTGTAGTTGTTTTCTGGAGTGGGCCTCTCGTCATTGGCCCTGTCCAGGTGTATTTTGTGGAGCAAGTCTTTGTATAAACCTGAGTCCTTGTGCACAGTGTGATAGACGTGGCCATCGCTCCTCACGTGGCCATCAAAGCTGAAGGTGCCATTGGAAACAGGTGATTTCACCGAGGTGTGCGTCACCGAAAATGCCCTTCCTGAAAAGGCAGAGATCGAAAGTTTTTATTTATACAAAATGCAATACAAAAGCCCCCTCCCTCCAACTTCACAAGACAATAATGTGTCCGCCACCTGAGAATACAGGACAAACATCAAGTTGCACTATATGCAGTGAATAAGCCAAGATTCAATTCACTACAAAACAAACTCTCTCATCGTCTGTGCAAAAAGAGCTTTGCTCCAGTGTTGTGTCTCCCCAGACATGCTGTATGACCTGCAGAAATCACTTGGGATCAGCTATTCGCATGTGATACTTGATGGTTAAATCCCAGGTTCTTTGAAAAAACAATTTCCATAGAATTCCTTTCTTGTAAAGCAAGCTCTACTTTTTCTGAGGATTTGTCTACACTGGATAGGAATAATTAGGATTTCTGAAAGGTGGTTTACTGCTATTTCATACTGAATATGAGGTCACCTATGTGTAAGAGACACTTACATAGCTTTTAAAAATAATTTAAAAACCCCAGAAAGCAAAAAGTTCATGTACTGTTTCCTTAGCTATTGCAACATTTTCTAAATCTTACTTCTATGAACATGATGATAATTATTCCCACTGCATCCATTTAATGTTAGCATATGCTGTAGAACTCACATCAAAAAGTATCACAGGCAATATTTCTGAAGAAACTGCCTTTTTCATTTCCTGACTTCCTGGATTTCCACTGTGCAACATCCACAATTGGGTTTACCTATTTTTAAACTGGAGGCACACACTGAAAGGGCTCCACGTCATAACTTATTTGATTTTGTAAGAATCAGTGGAATATATTAGGCACTTATTAACCAAATTACAGGGCTGTGTAGATGTTAGCAAAGTGATATCAAAGTCAGCAGACTAAGTGGAGGTGGGTGATCCCACCACAGAGGAGAACAAAAAAGCTTTATGCACACAAGTCTACTTCTTTAAATATATATCCAGAAAAAAATGCGTGAGATTTCTCTAGTGGACACGCTCCAAATGGTCATACATTTGTCAAATAAAGTTTTCATCTCCTGTTGTAGTATGCTAATCATCTTTATGCTGAATTTAACCTTCATACATCAGCAATCTGCGTTCTCTGTAATTTTCCACTGCTTGGAAGGATGGAAACACCATTAACAATACAAAGAAAAGCAAAGCAAAAAGGCAAGTAATTTTTTTTCCCGCTGTTTCTAAAATTAAAATACAGCCAAACAAAATGTAATTGATTTTCAGTCCTCTCTAGAAAATGTCACATATAAATGAGCATCTTTCCAAACAAGTGCTGAACAGGGATTAGAGCCGGAAATCCCAAACACTAACTTACTACTTACAACATAGACCTACTTGCAGTTCAGGAACTTCACTGAAACAGGAGAAAGACAAACCCTCAGTGCTGTCTTAGTTTCTTACCGTATGGTACACGTGGATGGTTTCCATTTGCAATAGTATCTGATGCCCCAGCAGCTTCTGTTACTGATCCAGTAAGGGGAATTGTGCTCTCATCAGATGCTTTGGCACCAGGAAGCTCTTTAAAGACTGGTGTTTCTTCATCTTGAATTTTATCAAGACTTTCATCTGATATCCTTGACAGTGCAACATCTTTCTTTAACCGGCCTAAGGAAATAACAGTACTGTAATTTTAAATCCAACCTATACCACTTGTACCTAAATTTTCACTGTTTGCATCAACAGCATAGTTTAATGTGGATACAATAACATGGCTCCATTTCATACACACATTCTTTATTTATTCTAACACTTATCTTTACTAAGTTCATGTGAGAAAATTCTAGAGCATCTTTGTTTCTTCCTGCAAAATTCACTTAAGTAGGTAACTGAAATAAAACACTGAGCTGTTCATCTGTTAATGAAATATGCAACTTTTCTCTGCATTTTAAATGCTGTATTTGTTGAAAGTAGTAAAGCAAATAAGCAAAAAACTCTAAAGCTAAAAGCTGTGATCAGCTCAACTTATTGTAAAGTTAAAGAAGCCAATTCTGCCAGGTTTCTCCTCTTTAGCATTTCCTTAATAAAATATAAACCAGGTATATTCCAGGTTTTATTGTCCTATTTCTGCTTAGACTCTAGAAGAAGCGAGCACTGCAATGGATTGCCTAACAAGGTTTTGAATTTCGACCACTGCAGATTTTTATGCAGATCACACAAATACATGAGGAACAGTTTAAGCACATCCTGCTTGTGGGTGGGGACTGCAATAGGTTCTCTCAAGGACTGAACTAGACCTCTCAAGGGCCCTTCCACCTCTGAAATGTAATTTTCCATGATTTTACATCACTCATATTTCATCAAACAACTACTTACTTTCTATTTTTCTCTTCATCCAAGGACACACAAAAATCCAGACTAGGACAGCAAATACTAAGGACACGCCAACTGATATTAGAGCAATGGCCCACATTGGTAGGATCAGTCCCAGTACTGTGAAGACAAAGAAATAAAGCCCAAGCAAACCATAAATTAACATGACTTAGTTATCCCAGGCAGGGGAAGAGCAGTCTGTTGCAGAAAAGCCAGTGTTCACAATGTATTCAAAACTGAGATGAATGAGCTGATGACTTCCATCATGTTCATTACTGCAGTATTCAATGTCTAGTTGACATGGAAACATTTGCAGGTTTAGTCTTCCAATTTTCTGGCAGTCCACTGTGACCTTATTTCCAAATAAGCTGAGGGTAAAACCCCCACATCAGGACTGCTAAAACAAGCTTGCAGTGATTTTATTTATTAATGCATGTTAAACCGTGTTGCCCATTAGGGTAAGTATTTACCTGACCTCTGCTCTGGTCAATAAGGCCTGATGCTTAGCTTAATCTAAGCCATTATTTGCTTATGATATTAGCTTAATGCAGCACTTGAGAGCTGAGATTTCAGTGCTGCAGTGCACAACCACATCACTAACTTCTGCTCCTGTAAGTAGCCCCCCAAGAGAGCTCCTCATGCTTGTTCAATGAAACGATCCGACCCTTAACGAAGCAAGAGCTTGGACTCTGATCTTTCAAACCCATATATATATTGGCTATCTTGGAACCTATGTGATTTATTCATCCTTGGGAGTAAATGTTGCCAGGACAGAGGCCTTGGAGAGTAAATATGTATTTCCCGAGTATCAAAAACGGAGTCCCACCTTTTTGTTCACACACTTTACAGACTGCTAAGCTGGAACAGAAGGGACATTAAGATTCTTATTTGATTTATTTTGCTTAATGAGTCACTGCAGAGCGCCTGACCTACTTCTGCAGTACAACTGATCAGGAAATATTGGTTATACAGCTGATTTACTGTTAAACCTCTTGGATATATAGCCAATCAGACTTAAGAAAAAGGAATAGTTATGTTATCCTCAAATGGGAAATGCCTTTTTACTAATTTCAGTAATGCTATGCTGTGGCGTAGTCTACCAACTGCATTTATCTAGTCCACCTAGTGTGTTGGGTTTTAGAGAAAACAAACTTCCACTCAAAAAAGGTCACTTTCTAAGCCAGTTTCCTTAATTTAGGGCCATGTTCAGGAATCTGTCTTCAACTGCCTGTTCATTCATGGCTCTGGGGCAATAATCTAATCTAAAGATAACATTTAATGACCAGAGTCTTCAACAAAGTATTTGAGATCACTGAACATCTTTCTTCTGAACTATTTTGCTACAACTCTTTTGTGTGTTTGAATGTACATTGCTTAAGTAAAGTTAACTATAAAAGTATAAATGCAAATACATAACCATAAAATGTGTGAATATAAACATAAATATCAAATATATAAATTCAAATAATATAAAAATATGAGTTCAAGTAAAAATAAAAATATTAATAAACACAAACATATAAGTGCACATGAAATATACAAATATATGAAAACATAAATAAAGTCCTTCAACTTCATTTCCTTCTACTAAGTTGGAATGAAGACACAATACCAAAGAAAGAAGATGCATTCAATGCAGAAATAGGCTTCCGAAACAGGCTTGGGGTTTCTTTTCATTAAAGGGAAATTAAGAAAACTTAAATAACAGTCTCCGTGCCAGACCAGGCAGAACAATGATTCTGCTGATGTCAATGGAGCGACAGCACTACACTGAGTGCAGACAGCCTACCTGCTCTTAGGCCCTGCTCTGAACCTTCCCTCCTCGAAACACATGTCTAGAACACTTCTGAGAGCTCAACAAGTGCTCAGATTAACAAAGTCAAAGCTGGCAGCTCAGTAACCTCCCTTCCCTTAAAGAGGGATATTTTTTGTAGCTGTGCCCTTCCCCACTAACCAGAGTGATCAGGAGGAGGGTCACAAAAACACAAGCACAGGTGAACGATTTACTCTCGCCCTCATTAACTCCTGACATAGGAGATAACACTGGCAGCGCATCCTTATGCGCTGCAGGAAACCTCCCTCCCGTGTCTCCTCCCATGCATGGCTCACTCACCTGGTGCCCCTGTGTACATGATGGAAAACACGTTAATAGCTATGGTAGCAGCATAAAACACTGGAAGTGCGCGGAGACCATTGGGCACAGGGTCTTCCTGCATAGAAATCACGAGAAAAAGGAAACATTAGTTGGATCTCACACCAGATTAATGTCAGCATGAACTACCATGAGGAAAACATGTGCTCTTGAGTCAGTGCTTCTGGGGAAGCTTGACACTGTTGAAGGGAACTGGGGAGACAGGTTGTACTTTCAGGTCAGCTGCTGAGCGAGCTGGTGGCAGGTTTCTTTCCACAAGTGTGCACTTACCTATTTTTGTCTCCAAAATGAGGAATCCCTCTCACTCAGCACAACTGAAGGGCACTAGACGGGAGAGGGCTTTGATGTTCTGGGGCAAGGCTACAAGCATCAGCGCAATGCATCCATCTCAAAACCTTATTCCTAACCTCTCAGATATGACTGTGACAGCCTGGCACTTTCTACCAGCCAAGAGAAATCTCTGAAACTGTACGTGTCTGCCTGTATGGAACGGGTAACATACATAAAGCAGAGTTCAGCACGCTGCCGTGCCCGCTGCCCGCTGCAGCCTCGTGCCCTCGGCACTCACAAGGAAAGGCTCAGCTGACAGCACAGCGGAAATGCACTGTGTGAGCCACGGACAGAACCTTTGTGAGGAGACTGCCCTGGCCTTTTGAGGGGCTCTGTGTGTTTGCAAAGAGCCTGGCGGAGCTGAGGACTGGCTAATGCGGTTTTGTTTCTTGCTGCCATGAGCTACAAAAGGAGGCTGAGAAAAGGCTGCAGCCGCCCTTGTCCTGTGCCCTGGTCCCAAAGCCTGGTCCAGCACGGGCTGTATTTGCAGGGCCAGCTGCTATTCAAAGACAGCCCCAACAAGGGCATGAAGCCCTCTAACAGGCCACACACTCACAAGCTAGAGAGCTGCCCTTTTTTTGTGCGTGCACACAACACAAGCTGCTACCTGCTTACAGCAGAAGCTCTACAGATCTTACTACTTTGTGAATGGCACAGATGGCAGCAGGAATGCAGTGTCCTCAACTTGAAATTTTTTTTTCTGCCCCTGAATGCTTAAATATGTGGCTTTAATACCAGAGTTCATGTATTTTCATGACTTATTTCTTAAGTTGGTAAGTTTTGAATGCAATAGTGGAACCTTTTCTCATCCTTTATGCAACTTGAGTAATTTTTCGTTCAAAGCTGAGTCTGATCAACTCTATCATCTGTTTTTATCACTGACATTTATTTAGATCAGAAATAAAGAACGATGAAGCTGAGGTTACAGGTGGTGCTATTTATAGCAAAAGAATTAATCCCTCATCTATTTAAGTTCCTTGTATAACTGCTAATATAGTGTCCCTTATTTTAGGTCATTGTCATGCGCTACACTTGCCCATTTTAGCAAGCTGAATGGTGTGAGAGAAATGGAAAAAGCAGATAATAGTGATCTGGTTTCCAGTTCATGCTGGGTGGCAAGCAAGTCATCTTTTGCACTGGAGATACATGGACTGATGTTACCTCAGGTCACTAAAACCCACTGCTTCAGATTTCTTGAGAATCTACAAAATATGCAGATGCCCATCTTCTAATGTCTGATGTGCTGGAAAATCAAAGCTTAAAATTTCACAACTATAAAACACCAATTAAGTGTATTTCCAAGAGAGGACTGTTCTGTTTAAATAACAGTCAGAACAGCTATTGCAATGCTAAATCAATGCCAGCAAGCTTGTACTAATACAGAAGCAATCTCAATGTACCATCTTCTGACCAAATAGAATATACAATATTAATTATCACACAGCACTTTCTAAGCCTCAAATACTTGTCAAATTACTTACTTTGAGCTTCCAGAATGGCTGAAAGCAAGTACAGTTCAAATGGCTGTTAAAAAAATGACTGGTCTCCTGTCCAAAAAGCAAGCCATAAACTTTCAACTCTGGAAATGCCAGCACTCAAATGGGAAGGTGGAACACAACTTTCAGAACAAGCACCCATTATAATAGTGAAATTTCTTTACCTTGTTTAAAATGAAGAATCTAATCAGCACAAAGAGGACTCCAGACATCAAGCCAGATAACAGTGGGGAAATAAACCAAGAGGCAACTGTGTTGAAGAAAAGAAAGAATGAAACTTGAAATAAACATTATTCTTGCATAATAGTTAATTAAGTTGTTAATGAGCAATAAATTTAAAACAGTTCTTGTACAACCGGAATGAAAGCTCTGTATGTTTACTTAACAACTGGTGCAACTCAGTGTCCATGGACACTAACTTCGAAGTAATGCTAGGCACCATTAGAAACATCAGCCAAAGCATTTCCTGATAATTTTGCAAGTTTAGCAATCAAATGCATCATAAAAGTTCCTTGTAGTTTGAATCAGAGTAGACCAAGAAAACCCTGCAATTTCCTAATCACCACAACTACAAATGTTGCATGCAAGCAGAAAGCAACTCCATCTAGCAGGATGCCATGCTACTTGCAGGGGAAAGGTCTCAATTTCCAAAATGCCATAGAGGCACCCACTATAATGTATAATGCACGCACATTTTTGGCAGGCCAGCACTGCAGGTGTCCAGGATTGATTTAACTGAAGTAGGTGGCAAAACTCCCACTGATTCCAATAAAACTGGATTACGGCAGCACCCTGGAAATCTTATCCAGAGTGATTTATTGTTTGCAGCATGGTTAACAAATTGATTTTGCTATCACTGCAAACTCTCTTTTACTTTCGACAGAATTAAAAACACATGCATTGTTACAGTTCAATTACCATGTCTTCAGCACTCAAAATCCTTTTAATACAGGCTTTAGGCTGCACCTTGGGTTACAAGGCTTCCAAAACAATAATAAAACACTCCATCACATCCCTGCTTGGAGGTACTGATCTTGGCAATGGGAGGCTGTGAGTTAAACATGTGCTGTATGCCCAGCTTTTCCCTCCCTGAAGCTGGTGGGTGGAGAAACATGACTGTGGGCATTCACATGATGGCATTCACATTGTTGAGAGCAAGAACAGGGTAGTATGAGCTGCCACAAAAAGAATTAGAAGAGGAGGAATGTCACCTTGAAGCATGTCTCTGAGGGACAACATGTCCTCAGCATACCTCCGGGGAAGTACAACTTTTGTCTTACCCCTTTCTCCACTGGAGACACACTGCAGCCCTTAATGAACATGGCACCAGTGCATCTTCTGAATGATATGACTGGGGAGGAAAATAAATTAACGAGGGAGTGCTATCAGTACAAAGCAGATTTCTGGGAATGTCTTTTGCAGGCAGCACATGCTATTTCACACACTGTCACACATAAAAGGAGGCAGCACTTACCAATCTTGACAAGCTGCATCCACTGGACACCCTGTGTGCCAATTGCCACAAGAGAAAATCCAATCGTAGCACCTACAATGCAATGGGTCCCTGATATCGGGAGTTTCAGGAACGATGCAATTAGCTGCCAAACAGCAGAACCTAGAAAAAGCCCAACCGTATGGTATAAACAACAACAATGTAATGCACAAAATTCTTTGTCACATACCCACATTCTTTTAGAAGTGCTGCCTACACTCCACACGCATAACAGAAATCTTCTAAAGAGAGTTTTGTTCCTGTTCTGTCTCTAAAAGCAGATAATAAGACAGTTTAATAGCAGCTTTGAATGCTATATCTTACTTATGACTGTTTATAACTAGCAGCTCTTTACACTTCACAACAGTTCTGCTTTTTTTTTTCCTTTTTTTTGAAGGCTTTCAGTATTTACAGCTTCTCTGATTAAATACACAAACTAGTCGCAGTCTGTATCGAACTTAGAAAACCTCATTCTTGAGAGCTGGAAGCCTCCATTTCCCGAGTGTGAAGAGGTATTTACCATTTCACTAATGAACTACCCATGCTCCTAAATTTGGATACTACCAGAGAAAGGCTCAAATTGTGGGGCAGAGAGTTTTTATGCCTCTTCCCAATGATGCACAGTCATTCAGAGTCCTCTATAGGAAAAATGGACTGAGGAGGGAATAAGGACTCTCTCACTGCCTTCATCTGCAGCTCATTGGCAGACTGGAGAAATTCAGAACTGCAGCAAGTGCTTGTCTTAGCCATGGAGTAGCCAAAGATACCCTTGGCATAAGGAAATAACTAAGAGATGGCTATTAATGGTCATAAAGTAAATGCAATGTCTAGTGTCCCAATACCAGAGTGGATGCTGGCCAGGAGTGCAGGGAACTAAAGAAAGTACCCCAAGCATCACTTTCAGTAGTTAGACCAGACCACAATTCCCCACCAAGCCCTTGAGCATGCAGCTCCACTTTGCAACAACCCAGGTTCCCTGCTCCTCTTGCAGTGGCACTAACCTCAGGACACCAAAACAACTCTGACAGTGACACAAGTTTTCTGTGCACCTCACCCAATATTAGAGAATTTGTAGAAAGATCTCTTCTTCATCTTAAGACTTCAAGGGCTTAAGACTAAATCTTCATGTGTTAAGAGGCTTTAATGGCAGCAGACTGCCATGAGAGATTCTGAATTTTCTGGCTCCTGCCACCTCTCTTAACAGATGGGCAGCACACAGAGGTGATAAAGCAAGGTCACTGAAGATAGGCTGTTAGCCAAAATCTCAGCCTCTATCCTCAATTTCAACATAAGAAGCTGGTTTAAGGATCTTGAAACAGAGACATGAGCAAATGGTGATTTGCTGGTATCATATGCAGCTACATTTGGAAGTCAACCAGTTTGTAAAACTGATCTGTCCTGGGGTACTATCCCAAACCAACTGTTACTTCTCTTGCTAGTGGAAATTCTAGATCAATCAAGGAACACCTGCTCTTTAATTTTTTGGCTTCTTTTCCCCTGTACTAAAATAAAAATAAGTACACTTTGAAACCTTTGACACGAACTTAGAGATCAGTAAGTGGAAGTGAGGTGAAAGAGAAGTCAGATGGTTACATCTGTAAAGAGCGAAATAAACAGAGAGGCCAGCCACGGATATGTAATTACAAAATACTCAGGCTGAAAAACAGGGAAAATGCAACCAAGCCACAGCTGCATTGCAAATGTGTAGTGAGGCCTGGGGTTTTTTGTTGGTGGGGAAATATAGGGAGTATAGAACTACTTCTTATTTAATCAATTTTTAGAACCATAGAATCACAAAATGGTTTGGGTTGGAAGGGACCTCAAGGACCATCTAGTTCCACCCCACCCTTCCATGGACAGGGACACCTTCCACTAAACCAGGTTGCTCAACTGAAAACAAACAGAAGAGCAAGAGGAAAAGTGAGTGGTCTGAGAAGGACAATGCATGATCTAAAGAAGTTTAAGGAAGCATATAAAGAAAGAGAAGAAAATACAAATCAACCCAGAGCAGGACTTTCCTCTGGTGTTTGCAGTGCTTTAACTAGTTACACCAAAGCTTTAACTCCTCTTTAACATAAAATTTATGTTTCCAGTTTTTACCTTTACAAAACTAACCTAGAAAGCAGGAGGCTCACCAGACCTGTCACAGAGCCCCAAATTCAGACTCTTCATGCCTGCTGACACCATGGCTGCATGCCCTTGTCTCTAATATCACCTAAAGACACAGGGCTGGCTGCAGACTGCCCTGACCAAGAGTCACCAGCACCAGCTTTTGGCTCAGGGTGCGTTTCATGCTCCCCTGCTGCTGAAGGCACTATATCCATTCTCCCGAGGCTCCAGTGCTGTGTGCCAGCCATAAGCCCCCATCAAATACCACATCACCTGCAAGACTAGATTAGTACTTTGCTTTGCTAATCCTGGCCGGGATGTCCTCTCTGTTGGTAGCATCTCCTCAGTCGCACCAGCTGCTGACCTCTGCTCACACCAGAACCACTAGAACAACACTGATTATCGTCAGCAAATCCTGACAATAACCTGACAATTAGTTAATGCTAGGGAAGTATTACAATTTACTCCCAAGAGCAACAGTCCCCAACTGATTTGCCTAATAAACAACATTTTAATATGCTACGAATTATTACAAAAGGCTACATTTTAAAATTTTAATCCCATTGCTCTCTGCATCTTTCTCTCTTAGGAGGGAAGGTTGCCCTCAAATTGACCATCTGCTGTTTGCTACAAGCATCAAAGGATCTTCCACCAACATCTGGAAAGAGGATACAGTGACTTTTGGTCTCTCCCAGACTGTTGACTCATTTAAGCCTCATTGAAATTCAGAAGCTAAATCCTTTTGAAAATACATGATCATGAGGCATGAGAGAACAGGGTGGGGGAAAATGCAGAGCAAAAACAGAAAGAGGAAAAGAAAACATCCAAGAAGGCTCAGAGAAAACACAGAAAAAATACCATACATCCAGAGAAAAGCTGGAAATGGATATGGGGGGAAAAAATTGAAATCTGCATTTTGTAACTTGTGATTAATTCTGAGATTTAAAATGTGGAATTTCTTCTTAATGCCCTTACTGGAGGAAGGGAATGCAACTGGTCATGAAGTTCACACAGGCTTATGTAAATATGCATGCAAATAAGTTGTTTTCTTTGAGCTTCTGGCCAGTTGCCTCTGCAGGGGGTATCTGAGACTTAAAACTTTGCCCTGCCAGGATCAGGATGCCAGAAATAGATACAGAAAAGTAAAAGGACCCTTCCTTCAATGGGAATCATGAATATCAAGAATGTGCAGGTCACTTACATTTCAGAGGTGAGCTATTTCAGTAAGCAGAAGGCTAAATGATGCAAGTAGAACCTTGAGATGAGCTCAGCTCGTCAGAGCATGTGCTAATAATGCCAAGGTTGTGGGTTCAATCCCCATATGGGCCATTCACTTAAGAGTTGGACTCAAAGATCCTTGTGGGTCCCTTCCAACTCAGCATATTCTGTGATTCTGTAATAAAAAATCACCCTACAGCTTGAGGGGGAAGACCAGAAACCTGCAGCTGACCTTGCAAGGTATCAGGAAAGAGGAAGTGATAAGGGGGTGCCCAAGAGTACTTGATGTGGTCTAAGGTGGCAATCTCACACAGGGACTGTCTAGGGAAGTGGCTGTGGTCCCAGCAGTGATTTCTGTTCCCCTTGAGCAAGGAAAGGTGGCCGACCTTCAGGAGACTCAGGAGCAGCCAAAGAACTAAGGGAAGTAACTTCCCGCACTCAAGTACACAAAGTCACCTCTGACAACTCCAGAAATTGCCACTCAATGTCAGTTTTGTTCCATTAAAATAAAAAATATTATTAAAAAAAAACATTAAATTTTCTCTTTCCCCAAAGAAACAGGCAAATAACCACATGCAGTAGAACTCTGCACAGATTCACCTATGTCATGTGCAGGTCATCCCTAAAAACTGTGAGGAGGTTAGAGGGGGTAGGTGGAAATAATACTTAGATCAGATTTAAGTAGGTTTAAAGAAGAAAAATTTTAAGTGAAACATCCCTTTTAAATAGAGGATGCTGCAATACTTGTATAAATCACGCCACCCTGTCATGGGATGCCCACAAACCTGCCAGACTGAGGAAGTGGTGGTGACATGGCAGGGCTGGCCCCTTGCCTGGGCTGCCTCTCCCACAGTGAAAGGGTTTCCTTCCTGCTGCCTCCTGCCCTTTAAAAGCAGGTTTGCTCCTTGAGGGAGCTCTCTAAAAGCTCACAAAGCCTCTTGCATATAAACAAAGAGTAAATACTGTAGCTTACTGTTACTTACCTCAGAATATGCTATTTGTTCCAAACAGAGATTTAGTTAACTACCACCAAAAGCAGGGGAGCAGACTCTAAAGTAGCTGACCTGCTGCCGGTTTAGGTCAGAAAAATTAAAGAGATCTTAAATGTGTTATTATTTATCTTTACTGCCCCTTTAGTTTTGCCATGGGCAAGGGTGAAGTGTATGACTAATTGCAATCACTCAGCTAGACAATCAGTTTAAGCAAATGTGTTTGGATTTTCTGTAATTTTTTTTCAAAACAATTCCTCCTCATACATACTCCCTGCAAGCTGCTGTTTTTGTAGAATCTTCTCTACAGACCCAAATGCTATGCTTTCCTATTTTCCATTTACCATAACAAAAATCTCCAAAATACTTTTTTTCAATATCCTATACATACATAAGATCCATTGTGTAAAATATTTCCTTTTCTCTATTAGTTAAATGGATGAGCCATTGAAAAATGTAAGTTATTAAAAGCATTAGAAAAACTTAAATAAGAGTACAGGCCCCTGCATTCACATAAAACCAGATAAGCGGGTCCAGAAGATGGGTAGAATTAAATAACAATGTTCACAGTGAACAGGATGACAAATAAACAACAAATGTTACTCAGAATAGGAAAGTGTTACTTACCAACCATTGCACTCACTTCTCCTGCCATGAGCAGCGGGACAGACTCGTTGTACAGGTTAACATCAATGATACCTTTCCGAATTGTTTCTCCTACTTTTGCTCCCAGTAATACTGAGCCAGTGGTTTCAAAAACTGAAGCCAAAATGCAAGCCTGGCGTAAAGTAACAACACCAGAGCCCACAGCCGTGCCGAAAGAATTTGCAACATCATTTGCACCAACCGAAAAAGCTAAAATAAAAGCAATGATAAACCCAACAATGACCATCCACAGGTACTCATCCATTGCCATCTTTTCCCAAACCGTAGATCAGCTTCCCCTTTGCAAATAGTTAATAGTCAAGGCTGGAGGGCACCGCAACGGATTTGGAAAGCAGATTTCTTGTAAACAATGAGTTCTCTCTGGAAAGTGCTGGGTAGTGTTAGAATGTGAAGAAACTGCTAACTGCTGATTTTCAAACTACTATAAATACTGTTCATTTGGCTGCCTTCGGTCAGCAGTGAATCGCATTCCATATTTTGCTCCCAAATCAGTACAACTGTGAGGTTCTGTCCTGCAACAGAGAAAGAAGAAAAAAAAAAAGAAAAAGAAAAAATTAAAAAAAAAAAAGGAATACTCAGCAGAGCCCATAACAATGCGCGTTTTCAGAAGTAAACAGATGATTTAAACCCACTAATGGGGTCCTACCTCAGCATGTGACTGCTCTAATCATAAAGCAATTCAGAAAAGATTCAAATTAGGTCACCTCTGAAGTAATATGTTTCTTGCAATATCACCGACCACGAAAATCTTTTGAGCAATTTAAAAGGATTTAGAAAGTTTGGGAATTCCGTTTGTGTTGAATTTACGGAGCAGAGCAATAAGCCCTCTTTCTATCAGGAGGATTCTTTTTGGCTTTTTGCACACAGTGAATATAAGACATGTAGGGTGTATAGACAATACCTTGCAGCCTGATTCCAGCTGATATATAGCACCTATCTCCACTGATCTCAGCAGAGCTCTCAACATTTTATTATTGGCTGCAGACATGGATGCACTCCTTTGAAAAATGATTTTATATATATGTCTGTCTAGGAAACACTACTGAAAATACTCTGAAGAGCATTAATATTTATCTGTTGCTGTTGTCACATCCCATGCAGTAAGAACACCATTTCATTACAGCTTTTCAGTCACTGAATCAGCATGATAATTTCAATATTTCCATGTATCCCTATTGGTTTAGAGAAGTCTATAAAAAAGTGTAACTAAAACACTGAGCTCTCTGCTCTTTCCTATAGATAGTTATCGATTACTAACAGTTATTCAAACCATTGTCATAGATATCTTTTAGTATTTCTTTTGATATCTTCAGTTTTATGACCGTGTTTTGAATTACATCCTTATTAGTTTAACTTGATCAAAGAGTGAGCTTGTTCAAACCAAAAACCTCACAGAAAGGGAATTTAAAAAATAAAACTCTCACCATCCAAAAAGACTGTTAAATAGGGCAATAAGGCCCACAGTGACATCAAGATGGTCAAAAAGTAGAAGCAAATTTTCCCAAACCACCTGCCTCCTCCAAGGGCTAATTCTCTTCTGTTTGCAGCCACCACAGAGACATCCAGTGGCAAGGGGTTAAATGAACATTTAGCAGCAAATATGCACCAGCCAACTCCACATGTTTTAAGAAGTATTTCTAGAGATCAGGGGATATGAGATTTAAAGCCCTGAGCCCACCTCCTGCTCACTCTTAGTTTCCCCACAGTTGCTTCATTTTCATGCAATATTCCCACATGTAGAGTTTCAGGATCATGTTTAATTTCTTTCAATGACCCAAATGCAATATAGGTCCTGCAGTAGCAAAGAGAAAGGGGCCTCTGAAACAATGGTAAAATTAAAACTTAAAAGAGATTTTGCATATTCCTGAGATGCTGGATCCTTAAGAACAGCCAACAGGAAAATACCACATCTATACGTAAGCGATTCCTAAAAAGCTCTTAAACTGATGTCAAGGATTGATGCTTTCTCTACATATATATATTCAGCAGAAAAGATGTCCCTCTTTCTTTCTTCAGGCTCCAAACTGGCTGAACAACTGTTGCTCCAGTCTTTTCCAGACATGGAGCAGACATAAATCTCTGAATGCCTTGCACTCTAAAATAACATTTCAGAAGGTCTTAACAGCTAAAAACATTTGTATAAGGATTTTTATACTATGAGATAACATGAGAAAACAAAGCACCAAAGTACGTTTGCTGCTTGAAGACTTGTTGCCTTTTTATAATTCATGAGCACTCAGCCCATTGAGTGGAAAAGGACTTGACAGAGACAGAAAAGGCTAAAGATATTTGGAAGAAACAAATATAGTTAGCACTTTTTTTCCTGCGAAATAAGACAAAGTCCCACTAAATGCATTCATTAAAAAAATTCTATTATGTATATCAGATTTTTCTAAGAGATGAAGTGCTGGACTAAGGTCCTTCCTTGATCCTGGAGATTTAATGATTAAATTCTTCATCCTGCATAGATTCACACAGTACCTTTGCCAAGTTAGCCTCGGTGCCCCAGTTTCTTCTCCTGAAAATGGGCAAAGCTTTCTGAGATCCATGCATGCATCCACAGACTGATTATATGAGACCCGTTTCCTTTGGACAAGCAAGATGAAAGCACACCCATATTCCCAAGAGAGGTCTGTCTTTCCTCCACTTATCAACCAACCTACCAATTTACTGTGGTGACCCAATTTCTGGGATAAGGGGGATTGTGACATTCCCCACCACAACAGAGTTCATGGGACAGTGTTTGCCAAATCTGGCTCCTCCAGCCACAGCAAGTTCCTGCTGCTTCCAAAATAAAACACTAAGTCACAAGGTTGCCTTTATTAGCTTCCCTGGGAAAGGGTGGGGAGAAATCTTCCAGATGGTCCCAAAGAAATTAAGACTTCAAGTGTGTGTATATATACTCCTAAAACGCCTCGTGAAGGCCAAAGAGTTTCCAAAAGTCTGTCAGCAGGGCTTTTGGCAAACGGCTCAGAGAGGCAGCTACATGAACTCCCTTCTTGTGAAATGGGATATATGGCCTCAGGAGAAAAAGATGTCTTAAGTAAGAAGTTACCCCTCCTGTCATTTTATGCAAGGTGATGGTTCAAAATAGAGCTTCCTCCAAAACTTGTGAGGCTCAACTTGATGTCCATTGCACTGGCACAAGAGATAGAGCACAGCAGGAGACAAGCCTTGTCTTTAAGATGATGAAAATCAAGAAGAAAAGAGGCAGAAACTCGTTTAAAATTTAACATGTAGGTTGCCTTTGAATGGCTAGGTGTTACTACTTTCAAACTTTAAAAACGGTAAGAGATTTTAAATGCTTATGAAGAAAGAAACAAAAAGAAAAAAAAAGGCACATCTCTGCTGAGAAAGTTTTCAGAAATGCAAAATATCCTGCAAAGTAGGCCAGTGACTAAATACAGACTAAATCTTGTACCATGCTTCTTTCTAGAGCCCAAAATACATCTGGCATGCTCAGACACGCTGAGCTATGCCCCTCATCACCTAATCTAAACGAAGAGCCTGTGGTATTTCATGTTGTTACTGGGATGAAAAAGAAACTGGGATGGAAAATACGCCATGCAGTAGGGAACAGCAGATTATCTGCTCTGTGTGTGACACCTGGAAGTCACTCACCTCTTTCTCTCCTGTGCTCATTTATATTTCATCAATGTGCCTCTATGCAGTGCAAATGCAATTCAGCCTGGCCTGAAGGAGGATAGGAAATCCTGCCATTCACCGGTGGGACCAATACTGCCTCTGCAGACAGGTGCACTACAGTATTGCAGCAGACTCTGGGTGGAAAAGTTCATTTTGCCATTTAGGCTTTGGATAACTGTTCCTGAACCAGCCCAGCCTGTTGTGCAGTGGCCGTGATGCAAACTCACACTTGGGCATTAGCAGGGCAGAGGAACTGTGTTAGGACTGGGGAGCAGCAGGACCTGAAGCTGGAGTGTGCATCTCTGATGGCTATTAGAGTGAAGGGAAATGCAAAGGAAGATGACACTTCAAGTTGTAAGAAGCTAATTATGCATTAAGGCAAGAATTTTAGTTAACAGAGTTTTCTTATGATCCATAATCAGCGTACTGTACTTGGGAGATCTGAGTTGAAGCTTTTTAAGTGGACTTAGAAACTTACGGGACTTGCATCTCAGTGAGAAAAATCCGATTTTTGGAAATGCCAAGCACGTCCCTCTGCCTCGCTGCCAGATGATCCAGACACCCCCCTTGGATGTATTTTGTTGCTAACTAAACAGCTTGTTATAACTCTGTCAACACAGAATGCTATTTCTTCCCTAAGGGAGAGATGAGGAAAAAACGTAGGTAATGAAGCACCTTGATTCATGCACAATGACAAGTGAATCCTCAGGAAAAAGTTGGGATCTCATGGTAACCACAAGATCATTTTAGGACATGTTTATATATGGACATTTACTAAGACAGCTCTTCTGGAAACTATTCATGTACACTTCTAAGCCTAGACAAATTTTTAGCGAAAAAAAGTAATACTAAATTTGAAAACCAAAGATGACAGGGTGGGGGTTTTTTTTGGGGGGGTGGGGGAGGCTCACTGAACAAATCGCTGCTAAAGAGAATGCAGAAGTATCTAACAGCAGGGATGAATGGATAAATAAAAGCCCTGGACTAAGTTCAAAGTCTTGGGAAGCAATCAGAGTGCATTACCCACCAGCAATCCATCTGTATGGCATAAAGGAAACAAACAGAGATCCCATAAATGTCTTTTAATCTCCTCTTCGCAGAAAACTGGGGAAGAAACCTACTGCACTTGCAAAACATTGAAAGGTATGTGGCTCATACCATATATAAATCATGCTGTATGCAGCTCTTCTACTCTCAGAAGTTGCACCACGCTGCAGCTGAAAATCTTTTGCTCTGGATGGGACAGAGATTCCACGAGGTCCTAATTTTAACTGATTTGTTGTTGCCCAAGTATGAGGAAAAATCAAAAGACAGCAGCTAGTGAAGGATTTCTCAAGATAACCCCTACAACTACTCCACTTTGCATTACGGCAAGGCAGACAAGGGAGGATAATTTCTTTTTCCCTGCTGTGTTGAAAACAGCAGACATTTCATGATCGACAGTGGCACTGAATTTGTACTGACAGGAAGGTTCACTTCCAGTTACGAGTGGCTGAAAAGTCTGTCTAAAATGCTTACCAGACAGCAGCTTCTAAGGGTTTGGTCCATACCTCTCTAATTTCTGTATGTTTTTCTTTATGTAACACCAATCTGTCAGGCTGTATATAAAGTGAGACCAGATCTAGCATTCCAGTCTATTGGTACTAAACACAACACTGCATAGAAACCAAGCATGATTTATAACCGCATCTACTAACATCGTTCATATCAATAGTCCTTACCGCTTCCAGTTTGTGTTTGGGCCACGAGGCTCACTAATCATTTACTTTAAATTACCAATGTCACATTCATCATATGAAAGGTAGTATTAATTCAAGTGGTTCAAGACTAAGAACATCCCTATATGGCTCTAAATTACATGCACAGGACTTGTCACAAAGCCAAGCATTATGCAAGTTTAATGCTTCAGTATACAAAAAGCACTCTCAACTTACTATAAAAGAAATCAATTACCACATCTGCAGAATCAGGTTTTGTATCAATCAGTTCCTATTTTAACATATTCACAATGTGTTTAAGCATACTTCATGCTACTACTTGATATGGAAACGAGACTGAAGTTGATAGCTTTCCAAGGATTCACATCCAGTTTAACATAGCAGAGAGGGACTGTCACTGTCAGCTCCCAAAACTTCCAGAGGATGCTTTCTTTTCTTAGTCCCTATCAACCTTTGTTCCCACCAATGAAAGGTCAAAAATGCATATAAAATATTTAGTATGAGATTTTGTTGCTGAAAACATTCACTAAAAAGACAGACAGCAGCCACTTTAAATAGCAATTACACAAGCAAGAAAGACAGGTGAAGTATCAACAAGTTCTTGTGCATTTGCAGATAAATATCGTTTTCTCTGACTAAAGGACAATTTGATCCTTCAGTCACTGAACAAAGTCTTTCTAACAAGTAGAGAGTTTTTAAAATTCAACACTACAGATTTTCAAGATCCATTCAAAGAAAACAAGTGTTCACAGTTATAGAAAACATGTTTTAAAAAAGAAAACCATGCAGAAAAGTCTTTAAAACTCACCCAGTATTTAAAAGTTGTTTAAAAAGAAAAAGGAGATAAGTTCTTCCAGCAACCTTCCCTCCTGATTGTAAATACAGGTTGAAGTCTAAAATAGACATCCTATCATTCAGCACAGTCACATCTGAACATGCAAATTTCCAGAGGGTAGAAAGAGGGCTATAACTTACACCAGGCAGTCCGGGGATAAAATTCACTCCGGCACAGGAGAGCACACAAGACAACAACGAGAAGCATCAATGCGAGTCCAGGGTCTTATTCAGTAGGTGAAAATCTGCCTCCTCTTAAGCAAAGAATTCTGCTGGGGGTGGGCACTGATAAAACACAACACTGCGTCACGACTGCACTAGTGAGACAAACCAATCCAATGAAGCTCGTATTAAAAGCAACAAAACGTTCTTTTTTTTTGCTTTCCCCCAAGCATAGGCATAGACATGAAAGGAAATCTCATTTTCGAACATCAGCTGAGCATTCTAGTGAGATCAGGTATTCTCTGAAGAGTCCCAGATCTTCCGTTTGCTATTCAAATGCACTTTAATTCAAGCACATGTGACAGCAGGATACAAAGGTCCAATCTGGGAATGATGCATGCTTGCTACTTTAGCCATGTCAGTAGAGGTCTCACAGGCTATGCAGACTGCAGAAAGTTAAAGATGTGCACGAGTTTTGACTGGATCAATGCCTAAGCAAGCAACTTCACTTTCAACAGTTCAGCCTAAATTACCCAATCCAGATTCTTTCAACCGCTTTCTTTTAAGTGGGAAACATTTTTGCATGTAAGTCAAGGCAAAACTAGTGCTTGCCTAAAACCACCCAGCTTAGCTTTATATAAAATATTTGCTTTAAGAAAATACAATGCAGCTATCATATTCAGCAAAAAAGGAATGTAAATCAAAACTGCATTGTCACTGTTAAAAATCTGACAGACAAAAGTTTATTTGGACACATTTCTGTTTCATAAATAAATTATGTTTTAAATTAACTGCTAAGTTTTACTCCATTCTGAGTAACTCAAAGCCATGGAATTATATTCCAACATAATAAAATAAAATAAAATTTGTAAATTTTTTGCATCCTGATCATTTGAGAAAAACCAAATCATCCACTGAGATTTGTAAACACAAACCTGGAAACATAGTCCTTTCCTCATCTATTTTTTCAAGTTTGAATAAAAGACATTTCTTAACAAGAAGTCAAAAGTTAAATCAGATGCACACCTGCAGGGATAACTTGGTAAAACTGAAAAGTGGTTTACATTCCTTAAGAAAACTCACATGGATTAGTAAGCCCACATTAACTTCTAAAAAGAATTAGGGCAAAACTCCAGCTAGAAATCTGCAATGCAGAAATGACATTAAAATCNAAAAAAAAAAAAAAAAGAATTTTAAGTATCAGGCCATGATTATATTTAAGAAATGCTCATTCTTTATTTAAGCCTGATACCAAACTACTATTAAATAAAGTTTCCTACTTCTGGGAAAAACTACATCTCAAATCTGGTTGCAATGTCTTGCCCTTTAGTTCTGTACTAGCTAGCAAACAAGCCTTCTAGTTTTAGAAAAGTGAGAGGTTGATATACTTTCACACTGGCTTTCCCTTATGGACAAAAGCAACATATTTTAACAACAAGAACATTAATCTTTTCCTGCAGATCTAAATATATCTTAATACCTTTTTTACTTCTTTATTTTTTAACAAGTAGCATCAATCAATTCAAGTGAGAGTAATCGTAATTGTAAAACATTAAGTCAGCCTGTATTTATAGATCTGGATTCCAAAGTTTTAAGGAACGGAATAAACAAACACAAAAACCTTTTGGAGCACTTATTTAACTTTATAAAGTAAAATAAAAAAAAAATTACATAGTATTATTTCATATTCTCATTATATCTGACAAGTTGTTGATGTCTGCCTCGAAACCCGAATGGCCCAAGTAAGTGCTAAATCCATCCTAGTTCTCCTTAAAGGACCATTCACTCAGCTTAGAGTAACCTCCACCAGCATGCAGATGTAGGTATAAAGAGGAGGACATGTTATTTGAGAGGTACCTGTATCGATTTCAAACCCCAGAGGTTGCCACCCTGAGCTGTGGGAATCATCTCAGACCCAGAACTACAAACTGGAACCATTTGAGTGCCACTTCCCATGAGCCAGCCTGGCCACAACAGTGGTTTCTTGTTGACCTAAGCTCCAGAGCTCGGTCTACACGCAAAGCAAAGGATATAATAAACAGCACAGAGAAGAGGATATATCTTCAAAGTTCTTGTTCTGCTAAATCAGCATTGTGGACTTCAGGCATGGGAAAACTCAAGTCAAGATAGGTTGACCATTAAAAAGAGTTATAATTTGGGATACCACTAAAGAAGCAAGCAAAGGAAAATTTATAAGACCACAGAATAAATTGCGAGGATTGGGTTTTGGCAATGGCAGCACCAGTTTGGTTCCCATCAAATCAAATATTTGTAGAAATGACAAATCTTACAATCTCAATCAGATATCATAATTTGGTCTTAATTGTAATTTATTCCGGTAAATCCACAATTGATAGATCCCGTGCTAGGCACACTTATACTCTGGCTTAAATAATTTAATAGGACATGCCAATTTAAATAATTAATTTTAAATACCCACTGTTTTGAATTTCTGCAACAGCTATTTTCTGAAAGATGCCCAGGTTCTCATTTTCCAGTGACCACTAAAACAAAAATTAATTTGCAATTTGATGTAACTTTTATATTGAATAAAGCTGGCCTGTTTCGCCATTCAGGTCGAAAGGCTACATATTTAAGCGATTACAAGTATTTTAAAGTACATACATTTTAAGTAGAAAAAAAATGGGGGATAAGTACAATTTTCTAAAATAAAAATCTGTAACAGTTTGAATCTGGATACCTGTAAACTGCAGTTGGTCAGAAACAGAAATACAATAAGAACATCCAAAAGGTGCAGGACGTTGTTCCAGTTACATTGTGCCAGCTTAAATAAGGTTACTGACCAGCCATAGGAGCTTTTGGGCTTTCATATGCCTGCTGGTACTCTAAAACTGGGAATCATAAGCAGTTGGAAGTAGAGACTCTGACCCTGCCTGGGAACCCTTATTTGTCCTCAATCTACAAATAAAGAAAATTATGGAGAAGGAATGAAAATGTGTAGCAGATGGCTGCACAGGTATCACATAGTATCTCCAAGAAATCCAGCTCTTGCAATATCCTCTTCTTTCTGGTCTTGAAGGCCCCAGTGACCATCTCCACCACAGGGGACTTAGAGCAGGACACTACATGCTGATTATTACCTGGAAATCAGCCCTGAGGTCCTCGAGGCTAACAGAGATTTAAAACAGCTCTACCAAACACAGCAGTTCTTCTGGGTGCTTTGGTAACTCCACTACACCCAATGAATGCCAACAAAACTATGAGCATCTGCTCTACAGAGAACTGCAAAAACAGTTCGAGTTGTAAAGGGCCTTCTCCCAAACAATAAAAGTACATTTGCTTCTGCATATTGGGTAGCAAGCTCCCACTTCTATCAGGTTAATCTCCAAAAGAGATGCATCCATATTTCACTGCAAGAAAAACCATCTCAGCGACTCTCTGGAAAGTTTAATGCAGTAGACATAAAAATTAAAAAGTCATTTAGCATTTGGGGATGGAGCAACTCCTCTGCTCTGAGAAATCAAAGCACTTGGATGGGCTTTCTTGATGGCTCTGAACTCTATCACCCTGTCATCCATACTTTTTTTTTTTTTCCAGCAAGCCTGCAGGCTCTCAAAGACAACACCCCATCCCAACTAGGGGACTTCTACTGCCAATGGTCGAGGTGAATTAGCTGTGCTTGCACAGGCATGCAGGGAGAGCTGCCATGGTACAGCATGTGACTGCTTGAGATCACACTTGTCTATTGAGTGAGAGAGCCCTGGGAAAATGAAAGGGAGGAACCCACAACTGGAATTGCTGGAGGCCAAGGCTGGCGCAGAGGATGACACAGGCTCTGGGTGTTGTGTGGCCCGTGAGAGCCATGCTGACTCCAACCCCTGCCACAGCACAAGCCTATGTCAAGCCAGAAAGAGTTTGAAGGCAACAAACCAATTCTGAAGGAGCAAGGCTTTGGTGATTCAAGCATTGCCCTAGTTAATTCAGGGAATTAGACTTGTATCACTTGTGACTCCGGCTGATTGACTGGAGATTGAGCATACCTATATCCATACTAAACCCAAGGAAAGGAGTGAATTGCTGCTCTGAGCCACCCTGGATTTAATCCATCACTTCCTTTCCCCAGCCCCATACCTGAAGAAAGCAACAGCATGGGCACAGTATTCTAAAAGTCCTGGCTACTGCTGACAACTCAAGAAGCATTATCCTAAAATATTAATGGACCTGTACTGACTTTACACAGAACATAAAAACTGCCCATGAAACACTCCTGTGGCAATCGAAAAATAGGCGTTTCGCAAATTCAGAGGCTTATGCAGAGATGCCCTTGGTAAAAAGCCAGAGTGTGGTTGCCAGAAGTCAACAATGCAAATTTTTCAGATAAAGGAAACCTGACACCTCCAGCCCCAGACTGCCTGCCATTTCCATTTCAGTTTGGGTTTCAGAGAATAACCACTGTGGAGTCTTCTGTTTGAGCCAGAAGAGATGGCTGGAGCTCCCCTGGGTCCAGCAACCTCCCTCTCTTCAAACAGAGCTGCAGTGAGTGAGTAGCTATCAACATGCCAAACCACACTAGCTGGCTCTCACTGACAGCCTTTGAAATTGGTGTGGCCAGCAGGACAGAAGACCAAGCACTCCTGAAATGGCCTAGCTGAATGTCAAAAGGAGAAAAGGACCAGGGGTATAGCCCAAGAGAGGAGGGACGATGACACTCAGGTGTCGGTCAGGAGTATGGGAGTAAGTGGAAACATATGAGGCCAATACACTGCAGCAGTGGAAATTCTGCCTTTTTTTTTTTCCTATGACCATTGCAGTAATAAAGATATAAAGGGAGAAACAGCAATGAAAGCCGTGACCTTGGCTTCATTTCATAGGAATAGGAGCCAAACATTACACCAAGAGGCTGGTGACCATGCCTAATGCTGCCTGGAGACCAGGCGAAGAATGGCATCTGTCACCTAATAGACCTGTTTCCCTCATGAAGTCCAATAGCTGCTGATCTCTGTTCTTTTGAGCCCATGTAATAGTCCACATCTATCTCCTGGAGCCTTTGCTGCTAGAGATACGATGAGTGTGATAGTGAAGCAAAAACCTTGATTTCCACCTACAAGGCAGCACTAATGTGCTGGTTGCAAGTTGACAATACTACTGAAGCAAACAAGTGGCCAACAGACTTGTCACGTTGGCTTGGAACTAAATCACTGCCAATGCAACATGCCAAAGAATGTGCCATAGTTGGGTACTTGGCTTAGCGAACACATGCAAGAGGACTTACTAAGGGTATGTGGTCTTGTGAAGCAGGTCAAGAAAAGTTAGGTTTAACTCTCATTGAGAGATGGCTCTGTGTTTTATCTGGGCTTTTCCTAGCCAGGGAGCAAATCCACTGGTCTGACGCCAGAGTCCAGGTGGGAGAAAAAAGTCGTGCTAAAAGTACAGGCAGGATAACAGGACACATGGACTGATGAGAATATTCATCTGCAGAAACATCTCGAACAGCCAGAACTCCTCTGCTTGACACAGAGGCTGCAGAGAATGGCAAGTTCTTAAGGTAGCAGAACACATTTAAGCACATGGCACCAGCAAACAGCACCAGTGGCTAGTGTGCCTCATTCTCTGAAAATTGTGTTTGTAGCTAAGCCCTGATGATGACAGTGATGCATCACAGCAGCTCAAGGGCTGCCCAGAGGAGAAAAGATGGAAGAGATGCTGTTGCGAGGTCAGGAATAGCAAAGGGATTCCATGAGGAACCCTCCACTCATCCCTGCCTTATGGTGTGAGAATCAGAGCTAGTCGTGCCAGGAACCTGCCGTGCCCACCACGGCTTCAGCTGGGACTGCTCTAGACCTTCGCACTTCACTTGCAGAAAATGGCCAACCCAACAACAGGAATGGCACAGCGCCGACGCACATGTCTCCACTCCACACAAGCACTGAGAAAAGGGCCACACCACTCCAAGGAAGGGTGCAAATTTCGGAAGTGTGAAAAAAACCCCACAAGTAAAAACAGGCAATAACCTAAAAAAAAAATTTAAGTCTACAGCAGCCATGAATGACAACTACACTTCATGAAGAGAATCCTCTGGAATATAGAAGCACCTGAAAGAGACTAAAGTCTGTCATGCTAATAAGGAAAATTTATTCACTGTTATCCATAAAACAAATGAGCAAGTGGATCACGATATAAATAAAGAACACTGAATACTCAGGGAAAAAAGTATATAAAAATATTTTCTCTTGTAAAGAAGTAATCAAGGAATCTATAATTAATAAAAAATGGTTGTTTCTGGTCACCAAGACCTTCAGAAGTCATAGAAGTAATTTTCTCTTCCATTTCTTTTACACATAAATTAAAAAAGGGAAAATTAATTATGCCATTTCTTCAACTATCAATCAGCTCCTCAGCCTTGAATTAAGCAGATATTTAATTAAATCAAATTAATAAAATTATATGAGGAAAACAATTGCTCTGAAACAGTGGAATACATTACTTCCAAAATGGGCTTAATATTTCACTCAACACTGTCTCCAAGCATTCAACCATTTATCTTCCACAATTTGATTTTTTCTTTAAAATTTCAGCAGACATGAACATCTTTTAATCTCTTCATTTAGTACAAAGAACTAAACAGATTACAATAAATTTGGGCGATATTACAAGTTTGTTTCTTTCAAGTCTGAAGTACTACAGTTTTAAAAGAAAAATAATCCTTTCCAATTTTAAAATGTTCTCAGCAAAGCAAAAAGCATTTTCCATTCTCTAAAGTAATCCAGAACATGGACCACATTGTTCACTAATGTACATTCAACCTGGGAGATGCTGGTGCATTAAGCTAATGTGAAATTCAGGGGTGCAGAAGACCATTCTGTATCTAATTTAAACACACTCATCAGTTACTGACAAATCTATTTAAAATATGAAAAAAATTACAAACTGATCCACTGGCTACTCTAATCCTGGGATTCTGCTTTGAGATTCTCTAGGGTTTATTCAGAAAGCAGAGTCATTGCACAAAGTCGAAAGCACAGTTCTCTGTCAAGAAAGTCTTCCACAAGAGCACGCAAAACCCCACAGTGTGCTTCACAGGCAAACACCATGGAAGGAAGTAATGCTGCAAGAAACACTAAGTGAACGTAGAGGCAGAGGTAACACGAAGAAAACAGAAATGTGCAGATTTACTTGTTCCAGTCAACAATAGTAGCTAAAGTTTATTGATTTCAGTTTCAGCAGCTAAAAATCCATCAAAACATTTTTATACGATACAGACAATACTATCCCATATTCAATATATTGATTTCTATCAAAGTAATAATATAGGCTAGGATTTTCTCACAGTTGTTGCAATTTACTTATCAATTAGTAATTAAAGCTTATTTTAAAATGACACTATGCGTAAATAGTTTTTGTATCCCATTGTGATTTAGCTGTTCAATTATATGGAAATACCCAAGTAAAAAGACTGAAAAAATGTAACTGTTAGCTACAAAAATAGCTGGACACATTCTCAGCCACTGTCTCTCAATTGTTCCCTTTATATCCACTGTAAAATTATTTCCAACACACTAATAACATCTATTCTGAAGAAACTAAAATTATATGATTTCAAACTATTTTCATTAGAAAAACAGTCCTTTAAGAACTGCTTTTACTCTTCCATTTAATTATATACTATTAAAGGCCAAATATTCAGTCAGTATACAAAAATAACCATAGCCTTTTATTAAGGATAAAACACCAGATAGAAGTTTGTAAGAAAAATAAAGATGTGCTTTGCCTCTACAAGCAATACTACAGGAAAATATGTATAATTTTAAAATTTTAAATTGCTACAATTAAGTCTGTAAACAGCGTTGTTAAGTTGTTGGACTGCATGGATAGTATGTCCTTGGAGATACTTCACATAACAGCCAAGATGTTTAAAAAATTGCCTCTCCAGAAAACTCTTCTCTAACTCAATATTGAGTAATCTGCACTTAAAACCCCACAGCCCTGACAAGAAATCTTATCTGTCTAGAACATTTTTGTGATCAACAGACAAATAAAAAAGACTGAACTGATTAGTATTTGATTCTGACATCTGTCTAAGGACATCATAACAACAATACATTATACGGCTAATTAGAGGGCTAGCACTACCTTGTTTTTCCTTTTGCCTACGCATCTGTCACACCTTTTAGGCAAAGGCTGTTTATCAAATGCAAGGAAAACCCCTGACTTCCTATTTTGTCATGCTCATGGTCTGTTCTTTTCCATATTCAATGAATGTTTCTACAAAAAAAAAAACCCAAAATTGATTTCAAGTACAAAACAGCAGCTATCTAATCCACAAATAAAAACTACAGTGATGTTCTGCTCTTCCTAAAACAAGCTTGAAGCCATGATTATATTAAAGACACAGATGTGAGGGGATTTTTCAACTTCCAAACAGACATGCAAACAAAGTATTACAATCCAGGGGTGCAGGCAAATGAATAAGCAAGAAAACTACGTGACGTTTGTGCAGCGTCCTCTCAAATCCTGCAATCCCTTCTAGAAAGTCTGGGTCTACATCTCCCTCTTCTTTACTCATGTTCTTCTCGCATGGCTTGGTCTCAGAAACTTTCCATGCCTGTAACGGAAACTTGAGCCAACTTCTTAAATGTATGATTTCTTCATCTCCACTCATCATCCACTTCTGTTTCTGAGAAGCTCCTCATCATGACACCTGTATCTCAAGAAGCAAAACAGGAAACATCACAGGGATGAAGCAATGAAAGATGAATAATAATATGCCTCTGTGTCTTTAATAAAATCCCAACTTTCTTTCAAGTTCCTTTTAGGAAATCAGAGTTCCTTTCACAAGTGCAAAGTTTACAAACCTAGTTTGGCAAAACATTGTATGCGAGAACTGGGGTAACCAATGGAATCTCTCAATCTGCACCTCCGATTCTGACACGATGAGGAGAAATCCTGCATCAGCCAGCCTTGCATACTGTGGACAATGTCACCGGGTGCCAAGCTTGCAGAACTAGCGTGTGGCAGCCAGCTCAACTAAAAGAAACTGCTGACCCATCTGCTGACTTACCCACTACTGAAAACAATGCCGGTTATCTTTAACCAGGACCCAATTGTCCAAGTAAGTAGAGCTCTAGCCCACAACTGAGATGAAAAACAAACATGGAAGTAAGCCTCTCCTCCACTTTTCCCATTGTTCTTTAGTCTATGCAACTTCCATGGTGCATTTGCATTTCTACACACTTATCAGGTATCAGAGGAGATGCTCTCTCAGCGTTACAGCGGCTTACCTACAAGGTATTTTCAACATGGCACAAAATTTGGGGTTGGGCTGAAGGGCACTTGCCTACCTGTTTCTGCCACCCAAAGCCTGTGATCAAGTGGGCCCGAAGCCAACAGCAGCACTGTTTAGAGTCTAACAACAACAAGGGAGAGGGATGACTCATCTCCACAATGGAGACAGCCATCTTGCGTCCCAAGAAGCAGCCCAAACCATTTGCCTGCCTTACAATTTGGCCTGAATGCTGAATGAGGGGGTGCGGGAGAAATTATTCCTGCAGCCTTTAGGGCAGATAAGCAGGCACCAAAACCATTCTGCCAGCCAGCTCTCTGTGAAACAGAAGCATGAAAGCAATTTTATCTCTCCCTCTTAGGGTTAAGGCCATCTTTAAATAAACATTAGCATCAAAACCTCTTCATACCAGAAGCAGAGCAGACCTTACATCTTATCAGCTACCATCTAAACTTCTCAGAATTCCACCTCCCATCTAAAATCCTTCTTTCTTCTGCAAAAGCACTTGACAACAGCATGCTCCATAGATGTGAATCAGAAAAACAGTGTAGTCCTTCACCAACTCCTCCCTGTGAAACAACGGATCATTTTGGCTCTCTTACACTGGAAATGAGGGACGGCTGTAGGGACAGGGTCCCATCAGAGCGCAAAAAGTCTTGGCTTTGCCTCTTGCACATTGCAACCAAGAAGATAACTGAGCCTTGGACAGTCAAAGCAAGAAACCCTCTGACAGAGCTCTGGGCATTGCAGAAACAATAAGCTTTTAAGTAACTGGACAGAAATGTATTTGCTGTGCCGGTATTACATGTCAAAGAAAAATACATATTCCCTCAATTCTGAACTCTTGAATAAGTCTTTACCCTCAAAAGTGCTTAGAAGGCAAATAGTCCTGAAAGCTTGTGCCTCAGTGATCATGTTTGTTATTGAGACAGGCTACTGCCTACTCAGAAAAGGTAACAATCACAGATTTCAAGAGCTTACAAATTTTCAAAAGCACAAAAGCTGAGGCAGCCATACTGCTGTCAGGACGTCCAGAACATGTCCATATACCATCCAATAATTTTATACCAGAGTGATTCTTAATCTTTTATCATGATGATAACTGTATGCAAGAAACAGAAACCATAATTTTACTGTTCCATAGTCAACTCCATATTCTCTCAGAGCAGCAGAAATTAACTGAGGATAAGTAACTCAATTTATTATTGACATCCTCATTCATTAATCAGATGTCTACAGTCAGCATACACACCATACAGATTATAAGACATCCAGTCTGCTCATGTTGCATGCAGAAAGAGAACTGCAGAAAAAGATTAATAATTGTCAAAAAGATCTGATGCTGGCTGCCACCTGAAACAAGCAAGGAATTTTCAGTTTTCTTTTGAAGAGACAATTTACTGTCAGGCTGGTACTTCTAACTTTGATCTTCCTAGCAGCCAACACCAGCAGAAGCTCAGTAACAGGAGCTCTGAAGCTTTGTAGCTCAGTAACAAAACACAGAAACCTCCCAGAATATTAACTCAATTATAGTATTTTGGCAAGGAAGCCTTCCTCTTATACCTTGGGGAAGGTCTTAAGAGATTAAACAGTGCATGTTTTAAAGGCACACATGCCTCAATTATTTGGCATAACTGTTCATGCATCTAATTGCACTGAGAGAAAAAATATTCTACAGCAACTTGCTTGCACTGCTTATATAACCACAGTGATTGTCCCATGCACATAAGTGTAAATTTTAAGGTGAATTTCAACCTAATCTCATGCAAAAGGACCGAGATTTCAGAGGTGCTCAATTCCTACAACAGAGCTGCAAAATAAATAACCAGGGCAGCCCCTGAGCAACATGTCTCGTTCACAAACATCATGGAGACAGCATGTCTTGGCTAAATATACCCAAGAACTACAGGGCAGAGAGAAGCTACTCAGGAATGGTGCTGTTGGAAAAATCAAGGAAAGAAAGACAGATGGAAAGAAAGATAAAGAAAAGGAAGAAAGGAGGAAGGAGAAAGAAAAAAGAGAGAAAAAGAGAAAGAGAGAGAGAGAAGGAGAAAAAGAGAAAGAGAGAGGAGAGAGAGAAAAAGGAAGAGAAGAAAGAGAAGAAAGAGAAGAAAGAGAAGAAAGAGAAGAAAGAGAAGAAAGAGAAGAAAGAGAAGAAAGAGAGAAAGAGAGAAAAAGGAAGGAAAGGAAAGGAAAGGAAAGGAAAGGAAAGGAAAGGAAAGGAAAGGAAAGGAAAGGAAAGGAAAGGAAAGGAAAGGAAAGGAAAGGAAGATGTAAGGTATCACGGTGTCACCAAAACTGAGAAAGCTACAGGAAAGTCTCATCCTTACTAGTGCAGCTACTCTCAGAGCTACTTTTAAATATATGGAGCAACACAGCAATGCCCTATGTGCCCATTACATCTTCCATCTTTAAGTGAGCTGCTGCTGACATGTCAGCAGGCACTTCTCAGGATTCAGTAGAGGCTCTTGGACAACAGTTGTCCTGTTTCACCAGTGAGAAACTGGAAAAGCAGACATACACTGCAGCACAGGCAGACTCAGAAAATCCTAAAAAAATATATGCTTCTCAAACCGTTTCAACAAGATCCTCCCCAGGCAAGGTAAGCTAAGCACTGCCACGACAGGTCAGATTGCTGGTCCATCTGTTTGAGAATCGTGCCTCCTGTGATCAGGACCAGATGCTTAGAAGGTGGAACAGCTCAGGTAGTGAACAATGATGTAATTCGCCCAAAAGGGAAATTCCTTCCTGATCTCATCAATTAACATGAAGGTTTATATGCTTAATTTATTTTTAATCCTATTTACTGCAACTCTGGACATTGTCATTATATATATAAATTCCCGGGTCTGCTTGGAATCCGACTAAACTTTTGCCCTTGGTAATATTGTGTAGTGTAATTATGCCCAGTTTCAAACGTACTGATTTTCAATTTCTTTTAAATATCCCTCTGTTCTTGTACTATGGGAACTAGCACAGCTATTAACCACCTCTGTTCCCTTTCCAAGATCTCCAGCCTGGCTTGCACCATAATCTTCCATGCCATACTGTGCTCTGCTACAAAGCAGGAGCATAATGAGAGGGCCTTTAAGACAACAACTGATCAACTTTATCAAATAACTAGTAACATTCTTTTAAGCTGAATTTCTGGGATCTACAGGAAAATTGGCAGTTCCACCAGGATAGGCCCTACCCTATTCTAGATCTTGCAAGCTCACTTTTCTCATGTTTTCCACTCTAGAGACACCACATTTATAAGCAAATTGTTTTGCCCTGTGTTGTGCTCTTTGAACCCCACCCAAGACTCTGATAAATTTGGTTATGAAAGAACAGACAAGAAGAATACCATGCTGGGCTTTTCCAGGTCTGTATGGGAACCTCTCTCCCTCCAGGCAAAGAACTGCCCTCTCATCATCATGCCTGAGTAAAGAATAGGGTCCAACCACAAAACAGCAATTCCATTTGGCTCTTGGCTGATGTTCTGTGGGCTGTAGGTTCCCCTGTGTAATACCTTTAGCTTATGTTGTTACTCTTTTTCCTTATGGATGAGCTCATGACATATTCATCATGATTATTACACCAAGTATTTACTAAAGCTCCAGAGTGATTAATCACTGCTGTTTCTGCTCATACTCATTCTGCAAGATGCACCAGGGGATAAAGCCACACTTTCATTCAACGAAAATTTAGTGACAAAAAAAAAAAAAGTATATATGCAAGCAGCAGAGAAAAAAGCGAGACTCTTAAAACAAACTTGAAGTTCTGGATCCTCTCATCTCCCAAAAACACAGATCCTGCTTTCAGTCTCTACTTGGGCTGCATTTTCTTCTCCCAGTCTCTGGAGCTCAAACTTTGGACCCCAGGCTACAGGTTCCTAATCCTTTAGACTTCCTAATCCTAGGTTTTTAGGAGAGAAAGAGAGAAAGGCTGGTATCTCATGGGAAGATGACCCCCACCAAGGAGATGACAGAATTTTAACAGCATCTGTGAGAAATACCACACAGCCATCACAGTTTTACCACAAATTATGAGCTTGGAACTGGTAAATTATGGCAAAAGAATACTTCTTTGCCTCAGCCAAAATGAAAATCACACCATTTCATCCCTCTTTAGAATGAGCTTCAGGCAAGCTCAACTCAAGAGGTTGAGAGAAAATGCCTATTCCAGCTTATGGTCCATAAACAAATGGAGCTCTTTAATGACCAAAGAAGCACAAACAGAACTGGTAACAGGCACCACTTTGCCAACAGCTACCTCATTAAGTAATACAAGCACATGCAACACTTTTCTCTACTTGAGTATCATAGACTGATTAGTCAATAAAATGACAGGTCTCATAATGGCAGTTAAATTGTCCCATTGCATACTTTTCAAGGACCTCTCCATGCTTCTTAATAGTGACAGCCTCCTTAGAAACTGTTTCAGAGCAACGATCTTGACACTTTCTTTCTAAGAGGCCATAAATGCTTTCCTGTTCCTCTGTCTCACATGTGTAAAGACAAAATACTAAACTGGGTACTTGTACAATGCTCTTAGGCAATGCTCAAACAGTGATCCAAGCCACAAGTTTCAGAGCACTGCCATACCAGCATCTCTGGGACCTCTGATCAGCCATCAAGTGGTTTGCCTTTGGCATTTCAGAATGTGCTGAGGTTGAAAGAGAAGGCAGTAATGATACAGAACAATTCTCCCATCAGCAGTGGCAAAAGTAATCTTGGAGGCATGGAGTGCACTGCTTTCAGGCTATTAGTGACTATGAAATCAAAAAGATGTGATATTTTCTGTTTGTCACACACAGAAATAGAGTTTGTGTAAGAAAATTTTTTTAACTTTAAGGGCTCAACTAAAGTATTTTTGGTTGCTAGAATTCTCAATCTGTTGTGATAAAATTACCTTTAAAAAATGTGCAATAAGAGCCTAAGGAAAAAAAACTCTGCTGGCCACTTACAGATCATGTGAACTCAGTTATTTAGTTGAGCTAAAAACATCAATTATTCCAAGCCTTATGTGACTGTAGGTTTGGATAAGTTTAACAATGGCACTGCCACATATCAAAACGCATGACCAGCCACAGCCCTTTACCAAAGCAAGGAAAAGTTCCTGCAAACAATGGTTGCTCCCATTTAACAAAACAGTCAGGAAGAAAATAGCTAAGATTGAAAAACCTGCACCTCTGCCTCTATCCTGCAGATCTTCCCTCTGAAAAGAAAAAGCAAGTCTTTCTCTTTTGTCATTCACCCTTCCTTCCATATTACAGCATTAGGAAATGGGTTGCCTTCAATTATTACTCCCTGATGTCCACCAACCAAAGATACAGAAGATTATATTCTCACCTTCTTTTCCCCCCTGCAAGCTTTTCATCAATCGGTAAAAGGATTCTCCCAGTTATGCTTTGTTTTTATGACCAGTGTCACAGAATTTGGATCTCTATTGCTTATCAGAGTGTACACCATGACCCAAGCAACAGCAAAACAGTCATTCAAGCATACGTAGTACTCTATGCTGGGTAAAGTTCACAGCAGCTGTTTGAGCCCCAGAAAGACATCTGAGAGAAGCACCATAAATAACGACATCACATGGAGTCTCCCATTGCACAACCCACATACATCTTTCCTGCTCAGGAATTTATGCCTCACACCCTTCGCTGTCAGTCAAGAGCATGTTACAAGCTATGCTTCCAAGATGACCCAGAGGATACTTTGGAAAGTAATACAGCCCTCCTGTTGGCCAAGTCTTTTCAAAATACTCCTTCTATTCCATTAAGAAAAAGACAAATGTTTCTATAATCTTACAAAAACCATGGTCTTTCTCAAGAGCAAGCTATAGACCCAGGAGTGTCTTTTATACATCATGAATGTACAAAACCAGTTCCAGCAAGTCTGACAGCCTGTCAGAAACTGAAGGGGACTACTCCTTCACGGACTCAGGATCTAAACTCTTCTTCAGATGTAATCTATCTTGGACTCCAATTTCAATAAATCCCAAATTTGAGCAGGCCCTTTTTAGGATTAATTCATTTTACTGCCAGATTAAAATTAAAACAAATTCTCCTAAAAAATCTCATTCCTGGGCCTCTGCAAGGAGAGAATGACTTTTTAAAGCAGCATCTGGCTGTATCTGAGAAAGAAGATATATAGTTATTTTATAAAAATGAGATTTTTTTTTTCTTTTTCTGGAGTTCTGCCACAAATTGCCTTCGAGGGCTTGGTTCAGAAATTCCAAATTCAGTTTATTGTTTCTCTTATTGAGAACTAACTCCTTTCAGCAATTTTGTTAATCTTGGAGTTTGAAGTTATTTTTATTAAAGTAACGCCCAGAGTTTAGATATTCTGCAAAAATATCAGGAATTATTTTCATTACAGTAACACCCAAAGCTTAAGACATCCTTTGCAAAAATGAGGCAAAGCACCTTCATTCTTAAAAAGGTTCTTCGTCTTTTCAATGCAAACACAGATTTCACAGACACAACTGAGCACTGAGAAGCTTCATCAGCCACTTTTTATCAGAAAATTGGGAAAAAAGTTAGGAAGCCTTTTGCTCTTCACACAACATGTTGGGTTTTTCATCCTCCTTTCTTGCCTTCTGTTATGGAACAAGTAGCAGTGATTTCCACTCCCTGATGTCAGATTTCTCATGAGACATTTGTGCTGGCTTTGGGGTGTTCTGCCAGCAGTCAGTACCTCTGGTCACGCTCAGTATCTCTCCCTTAGAGAGCAGGGAGTCCCACCAAGCCAGGCAATGCCATTCTCTGATTGAGTTTGTTAGACAGACTACAAATAACTGGTTTGTAGCCCTTAACTTTTATGCCAGAACAGAAATGGGGCTGCAAAGTAAAGGATCTTACCTCCATTCTCAGGGGCCTGAGGCACTGAAACCTTCTGTTCTTCAGTGGCAGCTCTGTCTCAAGGACAAGATGAAGGAAGTGCTGCCTTTTTGTTCGAGTGACTACATTAATGAATAACACCCAGGTTCCTTACCATGACTAAAACACAGTTTAAGTGTTTGGAGGGGAAAGGGAACACCTTTTGATCACTACTTCCGATTTCGAGCATAAGCAACCAAGACTGAAGACTCCACTTTGTCAGCAAGCCTCCTCCAAATGCCATTGCTCTTTAGGCATAGCAGGCCAAAGACATCATGGATTTAATTACATGTTTTCTAACAAGGTGCTGCTTCCCCATTGAAGAAGGCACGTAATGACAATTTTCAATCTCTTTAATGTAGAAATTAGGGCAGGGGCAAAATCTTTTCAATTCATCCGAAAGAGATGTTAGGTTGCAACACACCCACCTTTCCCTCTGCAGCGTGTATAATTTCGGCTTGCTCAACAGCAGCGGCACTCCTGAGTTCAGGAGCACTTTAAAAGGAGCGATTATGCTCACGGAAATAAGCTAGCATGAATAAACTGCCCCGGCAACAGGGAGACATTCCAGAACCCTGTGCTGTCACCAGGCTTTTGGCCAATGCCGCTTAATCATATATGCAAAACATAAATTACAGAAAGATTCACCACGGGTTAAAACATTCTCAGTGAATAATTCTGCATTGCGCTGAAGAAGCTTCCCTGCAAACTATCCTCAGACAAAAGCACTGGGATCTTCTCCCCATTTTCAGAGCCTCTACTGACATCAGCAGTACAAGTGGTATAGCAAAGGCTTCCTCTGCAGATCTTCTCAGTGGATCAGGTACTTTCAGAAGGGAAGTTTGAGTGCAAGTTTAGGATCACTCAAGCATCACACTACTGAGATTCCTAACTCTAATAGTTGGCTATAAGGCACCGTGGCAGCTGCTGCAGGCTACTTTCTCATCTGGGCTTGGCTGGCACATACCAGTTCATACTATCCAGGCATGTAACACTGGACTGAAACTCAAAATGCTCGTGGCATGGAAGAAGGTATTTTCACTACAAGGCCCGGGGAGTTTACGTCTTCAGCTTTAAACACAGACACACTCATAGCTTAAATATTTAAGACCCTCTTGAGCCTTGTCACAGAATTTATACAGCTCTATCTGAAAAGCTTTGATCTTCTGTGCAGCACCAAGTAAAAGCCCCAGCCAGCTACATTTAGTTATGAGGAGAGAGATGACTTTTTCGCCACTTAACAGAAAATTATAGTTTTCATATAAGATTACAGAGTCATGGTTGTAACTCCATCTGAAGACTGCATTTACAAAGACCTGACTGTTCAGCAGCTCACATGGAGACAACAGAGAGGTCAGATTCTCAAAAACATCTGTTATAAGTGAGAACAACTTGTTAGCACTCTTTTGCAGTACCTTACAGCCATAAAGTTTTAACTGCTTAGAAAGCCTTCCCATTAAATGTACACATCATAATAGCTTTTTAAACAGGATTGGGTAAGCTAGGAAGACTTCCCCCTGTACAGCATTCTCAAAAATAAGCACAACTGAAGATGACTTTGGCACAATTTTTTAAAAGGTCACAAACTTTCCCCATCCAAAACATCTAATAATTCTGCATGAACAAAATTCCATGAGAGTTTGAGAATCTGCTCCTGTGCATGCCTAAAAGCCTGACTACTGTCTGTCTTTGCTTTTAGGCACTGGTTTTTTTACTACACACAGAATCATGACTTAACAGGTAAAAACCACTGCAGAAATTTGAGGTAAAATTTTCAAAAATTTCAGAAGCTGACTGCACCTTCCATCCCAATGCATACTTGTAAAACTGAAATATAAAACCCCCTGCAGAACAGGGTATGGTTTCACTGGGAGAGAACTTCAATGGCTGCACTGGCTAGGAGAACAAACCACAACCTGCCCTTCACTCATGGCTCAAGCAGCATTCTTCGAACATCCTAGCACATAGAAAAGGCACAGGCCTGGAAAAGCTTTTGCTTTTATTGCTCCTCCTTAGAAGCCTCTTATCTGGACACAGACGTCTGTGAGATGCTCGTGCCACTACCTCAGGTCCACGAACACCGATGCTACACGCCGCTCCAGATTCCTAAGGGTTTCGCGGTGCTTCCAGCCCAGCTGGGAGGCAGACGGTGACACTGCTGCCCGCAGCCTGCACGGCGGCTGGGCTGGCTGAGCTCAAGGCACGGGTTCACTCTGACACGCTGCTTCACTGGAGCCACCGGGGCCGCCCGAGATGCGCCACGGCAGGGCTCCGCTCCCACCGCCCGCCGGGAGGGCAGGGCCGGCGGCCAGGAGGGAGGGATGCGGGGCAGAGCCCGCCGCGGCGGTGGAGCCGGGCCCGGACACCCCTTCCCCGCGCCCGACCGCGCNCCGCGGGTCCCCCGCGGGCCCGGCCGGCCGCGCCTCGCACGCTCGGCCGAGCGCCCGCTCCTCCGGCGGCCGCCAGCCCCGCCGCTGTCTCCCGCGGTTATCCTTCGCCCAAACCAGCCTTTTCACGGGGCAAACGCGCTGAGCCTCCTGCCGCTGTCAGCGCGGCCCAGTTTTACAGTGCCTACAGACACTGGAGTACAGGTAATTTCAGTCTAGTAAGGGTCGGTGCGCAAACCCGAGTTTCCTCGTATCCAAATGGAACCTCAGTGCTGCTCACCACTGCTCCAACACTTAATATTTATTTCAGCACAGAATAGGAAAAAAAACCTCTGGACGTACACTCACAGCTCGGAGCTGTTTGTTCACCACTTGGCCAAGTCAAGTCATGTAACCTTAGGAATTACAGCACAATACATCTTCAAGTAGTTTTCATGATCAGATGCTTTTATTAAGAAGTCATTTCGGCAGTATTTTTTAAAGTAACTGATTTTGGAATTTAGCTAGAAAGAATAACTGCAGTGTTAAGTCTCTTCTGGATAAGCTGTGACCTGTTTGTACAGACTTTTACAGACAAACCCATTCTTTAAAACAGTAAGACTAAATTAAGCTAATACCTTCATTATTAACATTATAGTAGTGGCTTTAAGCATCTTCTAGATGTATACTTCTCAAAGTTTCTCCTGGAAAGGTTCACAGTATTGCATATGCAACCCCAAAATAAACAGAGAGCAGAGCCTTTTTGTACTACTGCCAGCAACGCTCCAGGCTCTCAAAGCTGTTCACCAGGCAGTAAAGGCCACAGTGTCCTCACACTTACTGACTGCATTGAGCAAATTCAACAATCCATGATCAAGGAACACAAGGGTTTCCAGGCAGACAGATACCACCTTGCTTTCTCTAAGGTGCTGTTACCCAAGAAGGCAGGAACTCATTTCCACGGTGCTAGCAGAGAGAAAAATAATTTAAAACACTGTTAACACTACACTTCTCTACCCTCAGGAGTTTCTCTGAGCAGGTCTGCCCCGTGTTGGGTACTTTCATGCTGAATGTTTCAGTAGGTACTCAGTTTACCTCACGAAGGCTCAGAGAAAAGCTACTTAGAACAAAGTTTTAGGGAGAGTCCCCTTCCTTTCCCCCTTGCCTTCACATACGTATCAATCAAGAGGCATTGAAAATAGCTCCACACTGACTTTTATAATCAGCACTGGATATATATCCTGAGTTCCTACAATTGTGGGCTTCATTCCACTGAGAGCTGTACGCTTTCAGTCTGTTTTGGTGGCTGTTGCTGCTGTTCATACTTCCTTGCTGAAAAAAAGAAACACCAATCAACACCAATCAACGCCATTTATTTATATACACATATATATATGTCTGTGCATGTATACATATCTGTAAACTTTTATGTATAAATATGACAACAATCAAGAAACAGACTTAATATCAAAGAACGTAATTTCACCATAGCCACAGAAGGGGAAGTTTCAGTCACCATGTGGACCTTCTCCTTTAGTGTTAGGCCTTGAAAACGCTGAACAGTAGGGTCATAGCAAAATGTCAGTAAATCAACAGAAGGGAACTATGATTCCATTCAGGTCCTTTCATTAAAGTAAAATTAAAGACTATGGCTTCAAAAGTACTATTACGGATGACCTGAATAACTCATTAGTCACGCACTTCATCTCCACACCTCTCATCACCTCCACAATATACAGGCCACAAACTAACAATTACACTGACTTCAAAATTAACCTGGCTGGCAGGGCAAAGGGAGATGAAAGAGTTGTGTTCAATGGTATAAGCACCATCAACGAGTGCCAGCAGGCATAGGAAGAACATCCTATTTTGTTCCTACAGAATGCAATGGCTTGGTGTAAGAGCCTTTACATCAAATCTTTGCATTTCAAAAGTGGTTTTCAGCTCATTAAGTACTTTTCTCCGTACTCCATCTAGGTACGGCAGATGTAAAGCAAGATCAAGTCTTTCTCTGAATTGGGCCTCTGGAATAGGAGGGGCATGGGGCTGTTTCCTGCCTCCATCCTCACCTTCAGCGTAAAGGTGGGAGTGGCAACACTTGTTGGTACAGTACAATTCTCATTTATTTTCAATTTACGTGGCTGAATTACTCATGGTTCCACAGTCCTCTCAACACTTACAAATCCACCCACATTTTGGCAACATCCTGACATTCCCGGCTCTTCCAAGGCCGGGCGCGGGGCTGGTTTTGACATTTGCTTCGCGATGACTGCACAGCCGCTCCCTCCTTCCACGGCTCCTCACGCCCGAGCCCCGCGGCCCGGGGGAGCCCCCTCTCCCCTCCCGCTTACCGATGGAGTACATCTCCAGCTGCTGCCGCAGGCGGATCTTCTTCATGCTGTCGTAGAAGTTGGGCTCGGGCGGCGTCTCGGCGGCCGGCGGCAGGGTGNGGGGCGGCGGCGCTCGGGGGCGCTCATTAGCGCTAATTAACGCTGGCAGCGCGCTGTGCCGCTCGCCTTGCAGGCCGGGAGTGCCGCTGTCGCTGTTCGCCGGGACGCGTTCCGACCGCTGGCGCGCCTGGCTTGAGGGGTGCCGCCGGGCTGCGCCACTCCGCAATAAATCACGGAATCTCAGGATAAATTGGGTTGGAAAAGACCATCGAGTCCAACCCATGACCGAATACCACCGTGCCAGCTAGACCATGGCACTGACACGTGTGGTCCTTGATGGAGCACCTCCGGGGACAGTGACTGCGCCGCCTCCCTGGGCAGCGCATCCCAGTGTTTAATCACCCTTTCTGTAAGAAATTCCTCCTCATGCCCAACCTCAGCCTCCCCTGGTGCAGCTTGAGGCCATGTCCTCCCCTCCTGTCTCTGGGTGCCTGGGAGAAGAGGCCAATGCCCACCTGGCTGCGACTCAGGTAGCTCTAGAGAGAATAATCAGTGTCTCTCTCGAGTGTGGAATTACTGGCTTGTTGCACACCAGGTTAAGAATACGATGTTTCTGTAGCGTCTGGAGGCCACGGGGCGCTTCCCCACACTTTAATTTCCCCCCCAGCTACCAGACCCTTGGGAAGAGGACACACAGAGGGGTCCGCTTCTCTCCCAGGTATGCAAGCACAAGGAATATAAGTAATCTGTTTTCTTTTGCAGTGCCAGTGTCTGAGGAGACAGATGCAGCCGGCTGGGGGGCCAGGAGAGTGTGACTTCAGCAGCTCTGGGAGCCTGGCAGGCGTGCAGTCACCCGCCTGGGCTGGTGCTCTGCAGCGGCGCTGGAAGTGTGGGATGTAGCTCTGCAGTGCGTGGTGTCGAGAGAAAAAGAGGCTCCGACTGTCACGAGATCTTGCTTTTCACATAGGAACTAAATTGGACAGTTTAGATTGTCAAAATAGAAACAGTGCTTTCTGGAAGGTCTTGCCTTTGTTTTTTTTTTTTCTTTTGTGCCAAAATGGGAGTTGCTGGATATTCAGATGCTGGAGCAACATAGCTTACTCCTATGCTGCATATGCTTCTGAAGCCAAAAAGCACAAATCCAGGATAATGCTTTGGCAGAGCATTAGAAGTTTAGAGCCTTGCAAAGTTGCCTGAACTGCTTAATGAGATGCAGGTAAACTAGGCTGGTTCTAACACACACATACACACAAACTTTTTTTCCCCCCTACTGCCTGATGTGGCATATTTGAGCTGTGTAAGAGGTTAGGTGTGCTGTTCTCTATGCCCTTCTCCTTCTTTCTGTCCATCTCGGCCTCTGATGCTTCCTTTTACCGTATCTTTCTTCAGATGCTAGAATTATTACAATGTAGATATTAAGGGATATGGTTCATCTCCCTTAGGGGTATGTGCTTGTGTTGCAGTTCTTTGTCTTCGTGCTTTATAAAAAAATAAGAGGAAAAAACCCACGTATTTTTAGTGCATGATTTATCTAACCTATGTCAAACATTGAGAATTATACCCCCCGTGCCCAGGAAATGTTGTGTCCCCTTTCTGAGTGGAAGGAGCCTAGGCACCTCGCTTGAATGGCACTTGCTTTGCAGATGTCTAACCAGCCCAGGGAAACTCTGTTCTTTGGGGAGCCATGTTCTCAGTGCAAAATGTGCCAAGTCTTCCTTTTTCCATGGTATGGAACAAATTCATTTTAAGAGGCTTCAGATCAGGACATAAAAGGATATGAGTGAAAATGACAATATAAAAAGATAAAAACCTAAGATGCTACTGTCATGAAAAAAGTTCCTTGCCCCACATGGTGTGGGAAAGATGGATAGAACAGCAATTAGGCATAATTCTAGGTCATTAAGTTGGGATGGCACCCATGCACGGAACTGTGGAAACCACTAAGAGAGATTAAAAAAAAAAGTCACTTACGCAACATGACTAAGGGCAGTTAATTAAGCATGGTTTTACAGGGATCTTAACCAGTTTCTTGTGAAGTTGAGGCTTTTTGTTTGCTTTTTTAGTATGTTGAACTTTTCTGCTAACAGGCCTGACAAGAAAGCATTACACATCTTTGGAGGAAAAGTGGAAAGAATAAACAGAAGTACCTTGGGTGCTCTTTATATTTCACTACTATCTCTAGAGCTCAGTTGAGATCAGTCTCCTTTGTACAAGGTGTAGAGAAGCTGTATTTAAACTGTAACTAAAGGCACTTTTTGTATTAACCCTGCAGCTTTCTCTGGACAACCCGGGAGGAGGCTGGAATGCCCCAGGACCCTGCACCCAGCTTCCTATCCAGAGGAAACCAAGGTCTCTATCCACAAAGCATGACTTCAGGTCCTGGGATTTTTTTTCACAGCCTCCAGCACACAGAAACAGATTTTGCCTCACTCAGCACGTGCTGGGTTCATTTGATTTAATGAAATGCTTAAGTCTCAAATAATCCATCCACCCCTGTCCTAGAAGACAGGCAGAGACAGATTTTCATCTCCCACATACCCCTCTGAATTTAGCAAATGTTCATCAGTGGGTAGGACAGAGTTAGATTTAGGAGCACATCTGGTGCTGTGCTGAGTGTGATAGCCTTGTAAACCTGAGGAAAAGAGGTCATCTTCCACTTACTGACCTGTAAAAATAGGAGTTCTGGAGGTGCAGGCCTTCTGCATGACTTCCTTGAGGAATCTGGTTTAAATAGCAAAGTTGGTTGACTCTTAAGCCTATAGGTTATCTTTTCCTTGTACACTATTATTTCCCTTTATAACCTGGGCTTTTGTTTCAGTCTTTGACTCCTAAAGCACCTTCAGAAATGAGAATACATTTGCTATTGAATTCAGAGCAGAGTCAGGTCTTGCAGTTGTCATTATGTGTCCAAGAAATACTGTGACCTATCTGTGTAGATTATGTAGCATATTTATTTGTATCTTGGATTATGTAGGAGGGGATACCCAATGCTTGTGTATGCTGTTAATGCATGAGGACATAAGTTGTGTTATATTTTCTTATATTAAAGCTGCTTGTAGGGAAAGGACTGTCATTTTGTGCTGTGCTTTTATAGCATCTGACCTCCAAGATCCTGACCTGTGACCAAAGCATATAGGCACCAAAGTAATAATATATAATCATAATATATGACATTGGCATAAGCTAAACTTAGTTAATAGAGACACAAGCTTAGTGACTAGATTTTCAACATTACAGGCAAATAAGCCTGGGGAGTTTCAGCTGTGAATTAGACCAACACTCCTTCCCCCACTTCCCCTTCTGGCTACCGCCTTTTTTCTCTTGGGGAGAAAAACACATAAAAATCCCATCTTTTACAAAAGTGGGAACTCTGCGTATTCCACAAAGAAATCCGGAATGTACTTTATAAACATACCTACTTGGGTCTCAGATTTATCAAAAGAATTGCTGAAAAGGTCTTCGCTCTTTGGGGAAAGAATTCCCTTTCCAAAAGTCATTAGCATCCAGCAACTACTATAAATTTGACTGAAAGCTACTGAACGTTACCAATTTTGAAAATCTAGTTACTTCATAACCAAAATGTGAATGCTGGAACAGTAAGCTTGGTCTTTTGAAAATTATGGCCAAAGAATCTGTGTGTGTGTCTATATATAAATATATACTTTTAATGGATTTTGAGTTACCCAGAGCTAAACAGAATCAGAAATCGCTGAGACATAAATATCACTGTAATGTAAATATATTCATCATTTAATCCTGATAAATACTGGATTGCAGACTTCTGAACAGAGACTGACAATTATTGGAAATCATGTGGTCATCTCAAGTATACAATATCTCAATTAAAAAAAACCCCAAAAAATCCTTTTTCTTTTTCATAAGTACCATCTAGCATATAATTTATTTGGTTGGACTCTACAAATATACACATTATATCATGCTAGAAGAACTTGAGAACCACTTTTTTCTTGTTCCCAGGGTCTCTTGACTGTTGGTAAGACATTACAGTCATAATGATAGAATCAGTTTACAGTTGCAAATTCTGCCAAATAGCTCACAAATTATATTTGGCAAACAGCACTGCCTCTGTTTCACAAAGATAATGATCTGATGTTTTGTTTATGTGGCATCAAAGGAAAATATTATTTTAGAGCTTGTGACAGAATTTCACAGAATTTTGTGTGGTATTCTAAACTTCTGATACATTTAAAAGTTACCACAGAGTAACACAGGCTTTCAAAATATCCTTCAAAAAACAAAAAAAATCAAGCAATTGTTTCATTAAATACGTTGTGCCCATTTTAGTTCCTTTACCCAAACCTATATAAGAGCTGGTGTGACTGTTCATGCACAACTTTTTACATCTGATGGTGTTGAACATACAATGAGTTGCCCTATAGGCTGCACACCTTTACAGGACTTAGCATTCATTATAGGAGTGCTTTTAGCATTTAGTCTGAAACCCACTGTACAAAATGGGAAATACTACCTCAGACGTGACCCACCCAGAAGCGTGCAACCACCAGGCGGTTTGGAAAGGGAAACAGAATAACCTTGACCCTGCTGTTCTTTGGATGACTCTGAGGAGAAAGTGAAAGGAACAGTGGTTTTCAACTAAATCTGGGACTCTGCTCTGAGACAGGTGGTTTCCATTCTGTAACCTACCTTCTAAGGGCTAAATTTTATTGGGAAATCCACTGGGAATTTGTTTCTGGCAACAGCACTGGACCAAGGATAGAGCATACCATACTAGTAGTGGGTCCAGGTGCCCTGACACAGTTGGCACCTGCAGTCACTGTCAGGAGGCTCAGCTAGCATGCCCTAGGTTTCCCTGCATCCTCCACTGCTGGCACAGCAGTGTCCCAGGAGAGTTTAGTCCAGGAACCAGGTGCTATTTCTTGAGTCTTGGTTTGATTCTTTGTCTAGCAGCCGGCTGGGGGCAGGGGGGCAGGATAAGCAGTGGGACTGCTGCAGGGATGGCAGAGGAGGCATTGCCCAAAAGGGAAGGGCAAGGCGGTTACAGACACTGACCTCAGCAAAGGGGTTGTCCTGTCCTTGGAAAGGGGTGAAACCCAGGTCTTTCATCTGGAATGACTGTGATCATATCATATTTACCTTCACACTGACCACCTAGGCTGGTTTGGCGAATGCCCTCTGAAGTTTTCTGAAGGAGATAAGCACCAGTAGCTCTCCTTCTCCTTGTGCATCTTTGTGCAGCTTCTTTGACTGGACTTTTGGGATGAGAGAACAGGGATACAATAGGAAACATGGCAATAACCATCCCCAGAGAAGTATCTTTTGTGGGAAGGACAGGGAATGTGGAACCCTTGATCTGAGCTTGAGGTAAGAACCAGCAGCTGTTGTTTGCGTTAGATAGAGCTGTGGCAGTGGTCTTAGCAAGAGAGGTCGTATCCACTGGTCTAGAGCTTGCTGGGGAGTGGATGAGAAGGGCTTGCAGGCTTCCAGCTGTGAATGGGCCTCCTCCTGCCCTTCATCTTTTGATGTTTTCCACTAGATATACAAGAGCTGCTTGTACTGAGGCAAGTCCCTGAATCTTTATCGAAGGTTGTCATTGGTCGTAAAAACTGGAATGCCCAGAAGCGAATTGGAAAGAAGGGAGACAACAGCATGTAGGGCTGTCCTGCCTTTTTACCTCTCTGTGAGGCCTTGCCTCTTCCCTTTAAGGGAAAAGAAGCTGGAAATGTGGGAAGGACTGGATTCATGCTGTCTTGAGATTGCGGAAGGGATTAGCACGGAAGAACAGAAAGATGCACAGGGTACAAACATCTGATTTTACTGAAAGACTGGAAGGAGGTGACATGCAAACAGTAAAGTACACAAATAGCATGAGCAAGTTAAAGGGGAGGTGGTAGCCCCTTCAACTGGCACATGTGGCTCTGAACAACAGCCCTTGTATCTATCTGTCTTGTTACTTTAGACTCACTGACGCAAACACAATGAGATCTTTAAGGGGCTTATAGAAGTTTGCTAGGAAAATACTGGCTGCAAGGCCAGATTCTGGCTATGTTTGGGCATGTGAGGCTGCAACTACTAATAACTAATGCTAAACTTACCTTCATGCTGCCATCTAGTGTTTCCTCATAGACAGAAACAACATCCCAAAAAAGAAAGTGCAGCTCCATAATGCTGTATTAAGAACAAAAGTGATTTATTCCTGATGAAATACAATGCTGGACAATACACAGGCTGGAGGAGAGGAAACAAGGAAGAGACATGTGGAGAACCTACTGTTCAGGGTGAATGTTTAGGGAAACACCACCTTTTCTTAAAACATTTGTCACTCTTTCATGCAGAAGAGAGAGAGACATCTCCAGGGCAAGATGATTATTCAAAACCAGAATCTGTCCTCATTTTTTTCACTCTGTGAAACTAATATGGCTGTTTGCAAGGTGCTACAGTACATAACAGAGAGAGAATCCCAACAAAAGCTTCTCTTAACCGAAAGAGACCAGCATAAGCTTGGCAGGTTCTTCTTGTCCTTCCTTGCGACTCTCATAAAAAAAACAGATGGGATGTTTATTCACAGTTATCTGATGCTGATTTTCCTTTCAAGTGTACATGAAGGCTAACAAAAGGTAACAAGTTATTGTGGGGGGGGGGAACATGCAAAAGATTTGACTCTTGGCCCTTCAAAGCTTGATCCCTAGCTTCAAGGAGCTGTAACAGGACCCTTTTCCAGCTGCTGCACATCCTGGATTCATGGTGGAACCATAGAACTCTAGCCTTAATAGTAATAGCTCAAGAGTTTATGGGCTGGATGATGCATTTACAACAGAGCGAGCATTCTTTTTCCCCAGGCTTCTTTTAGGTGTTTTGAGTCAAAGTTCAAAACAAACCTGATGTATCCAAAATCCCTGCTCTCTTTTGGAGACCCTGACTTCCGAGCTTTGCCTCCTGATAACATGAGCAAGAAAGCTGCAAGGAAAGACTGCACAGGTGAAAAAGGGCAAAAGTCAGCTAATTTAAGAAAATAGACTGTTCGGAGTGAAAGCCATAATCAGCGGCCCCTAAAGGGCTCCTGGTGGCATTGTATTATATCAGGTATAAATTTACTAATTTGCAGGAAAGTGTTCCCATTTATAATAAAATGCTGGTACCAGGATTTGAAAATTATATATATGAACTGAATGCATGTTTTCAGCGCAGTCATAACATGACTTGTTTAGGTGAAGCAGCACAGAACAGAACCAAACTCTTCAGCAGAAAGGACCATGTACTTCTCTGCTTACAAATCACCTCAAGTCAAAACACTAAAGTCATCTCAGGGCCTTAGGTCTTTCAAAGACCTCATCCACAGCACAGAAAGTCCTCAGGTGCACAATGCTAGAGTTCACATTTCTCTTTCACACTACTCCTATTTTTTCATCAAGAGAACAACTGCACCCCAGATCCCAGTGCTATCAAACTGAGCCTACTGCTGGATTAAGGCATTATTATTCTTCTTCTCCAGCTGTTGGTACCAGGCTCTAACACCCATGTAGGTACCACAAGTTTTTTCCTAACAAGGATCAAGGGTGCTTTTTTGCAGCCTTTCTTTATGTTCAGTGGGCTTTGAATTCAACATGAGTTAAATGCTCTGCATACGGGGCTTTTCTTTTCCAAAGCTCATGTTTAATGCTCATTGCTGTGGAAGGAAGTTCCATTTTCTTTCAGTTCCTTGTTCTCCTCCTTTCCATTGAGTCATGATGACACTCAGCAAGAATAAGTGAATGAAAAAAAGATATGCTTCAGCTCTCTTCCAAAGTGTTCAGGATTTCTGTGGATTAAAAAAGAGCAAGAGACTCATGTTTTACAGCTTCATCTTTAAAGAGCCCATCTGAGAATACCATGGGACAAAGGCTTGAAAACCAAGAACATGTATCTGTAAGGAGACTCTTCAGGATCTGCATCATCTGCTTACTTACAAAAGTGGCAAGATGCTTGCTGGTATGGGATACAGGGCCTACAGAGCAATGGCCATACAGCTCCAAAAACAACCTATTCCCCATCCAGCAGAGAGAGACTACCACTGGGGCTCTGGCACTGGGGCTCACCAAAATCTGAAGTGAACTGGGATACTCCTTTCTGAGTGACCATTGTTTTTACTCCATGGGAAAGTGGATGAGAGCTTTGTGGACACAACATGAGCCAAAGCCACAGGAATCAACACAAAGCTTGTGGGGGGCATCCATGGTCTCTGTTCTCCAGTCCTCTGCCAACCAGTTGAGGAGGACCGATATTTTATTTTAAGTCCTTTTTTGTAATTCTAAAGATATTTTTTGTGTAAATGTTGCAAAAGAGTACTTATTATTTCTTAAGGAACAAATTTCCTCTGCACCCACACAATTTCATTTCTCTCTCTCCTCCTCTTCCAATAATAGATTAAACATACCAATGGGAAGCTTGCAGAGCTCTAGGATTGGGTGGATTTATTTTTTTTAGTCAAAAGGTACAAGTTCAGTTGTTCTTTTCTTCTCAGTTCTGGGGACACAAGTTTTGCCCTTCAGGCAAACTATATAAATAGGGAGGACATCAACTTCACTATGTTGTTTGCCTCATGATTCACTATAACATTTCCCTAGTAGCAGGCATGGCTGCCTCCCGAATAAGCAGAGTTAAAACTTTCCTGTAGGTGTCTAAGACCTCTTGGGCAGAAGGCCGTTCTGCCGGGTCCTTCTTCTTGCATGCTGCATGAATGTCAAACAAATGCAGTCGTACAATGTCACTCCCTTCAACATGGCCCAACAAAAAATTGGACACATCTGGGATTTTCCAGATGTCTGTTTTCTCATCATAGGGAGGCATGAGGTCATCTTCGAATGGCATATCTTCTCCATAGGGCCAGCGCTGCTCAGGAGCTACGAACTCACCCTGGAGCTCCCGATGACCACACTTCACCAGCCTGCCAGCACTCCTGTTCACAAGAGGCAAAGCGTCCAAATCATTCACCAGAATGTGAAAGTCACTTGTTAGGAGATACTGAGAGAGGACCTTGTCCAGGTCATTTGAGTCACACATCACTAAGGTGCCCAGAGGGCTGCTGTGCAGGTAACAAATGACACTCACATAGTCTATAGCAAGCATCAACCTGTGACGCCATGTGTTCATACCCTTGTATTTGGGAATGTGTAGAGTTTCATTCAAGCCCCTCAGGGAGCCAAGAGGATGGTACTCAGTGAGGATTGTGAACTGCTGCTCACAGTAGCCAAGCAGCCGGACAACGTGCTTGCTCTGAAGTGCTTTCAGCATTTTCAGTCCATGGAGAAAGTCCTCCTTCAGCTCTGAGTTGGTGAGCTGTGAAAGAACCACTTTGTTTTCCTTCCACTCAGAAAGAAAGACCTGAGAATACACAAGAGACATGTAAGACATGTGGAGAACCTTCTTCTATGAACTGCTACCAGCTGCTGCTGACCTGTGACTGTGATGTTTAGTCACAACCGCAAATTGCAGTCACCAGGCACAGTCAGCAGTAGGTATGGCCATATACTTGTCCCAGCAAGCCCTTACTGGCGTCATAATTACACCACGATTTCCTAAGTTTTCTTTGGAATGGGCAATGCAGATTGAGTTATTTCATACCATCCAGTCAGTCTTACTTGGTCATGATTGCACCATGCTCCACAGGCACTTCACTGATCTCTTTGATTTAGCTTGTGTAGCTGGTTGTCTTTTGGTGTCAGAGAGGTGGCCCAGGTCATGCCCTCCTTACCTGTTCTGTTCACCGTATCAGTAGCCATATGCTCCTGGATGTCTACAGTAATTAGCTGCTGCGAGATAGTCACAACAGCAGTATGGGCACTAATTAGCCAGCAAACTGTGAATGCCCTTTTTCCACAGGTGAGAAGAAAGGAAAACCAAACTCACCTTTTTCACAGCACCTGCACCAACACACTTGAGTTTCCTGACTTCCCTATTTATGGCCTCGCAGGAAAGCCACGGGGAACAGTTTTTCACCGCTCCCAGTCTGAAGTGCCCCGAAGGGCAGAGGCCAGGGTCCGTTTCGGCACGTCCCGGGGAGCTGTAAAACTTGCTGAGGTAGAGGTAGAGCAGGGCATTAAGGAGCAGCACGGCCACAAGCAGTAATGCCAGCGAGATGGACGACACCTCTCTGGGAAGGAACTCCCTCCTGGCGAAGTGAGGTTTCTTTTCCATGGCCGTGCCCTCTGCATTCTCCGTGTGAGACAGAGGCTAAGCAGGGCCTCCTCCCGGCCGGGCACCAAGGCCTGTGGCGCTCTACGGGCGCGGGCTGCCCACGGGAGGCGCAGAGCCCGCGGGGCCCACNGCCCGTGCCTCCCTCGGGCCGCTGCGCTTGGGTTTCCCCTTCGAGCAGGCGGAAGCCGCTCTTCCCTTGTCTTGTGCGAGGCAGGACCCCCTTTCACTCCGCCTCGGCGCTGATGAGCTCCCTTCCACCCTCTGGCTCCGCAGTGCTTGTATGAGTTCGTGGCGTTTGTGCCGCCGAGCGGCGGGAGCCCGGGAGCAGCCGGCACGGCGTCGGTGGCGGTGGACACGGCGCACCCGCTGAGCCTGCTGCTCAACAGCTCTGCGGCGGACACTCCGCTCTGCGGGTACGTGGGCCGCGCCCGGGGAGCACGGGCAACCCCAGCACCGGTTTTGTATCGGTTTATTCTTATTTTTGCTGCTTGGAGGCACGTGCCTCTTTATTGCCTGCTCACAGCCCCTTTTTCCCCGGCTGTTTAGACCTGGAGTTCAGTCTTCGCCCCACTGCTGTAACAGAGACATCCACTGTAATTGTGCTGAAAGGATCTAGGTGCAAGCAGGAGCCAGAAAAGTGTTCACTGAGACAGCACGTGCAGGCACCTAGTTTCTCTTGCAGGGAGTCTGTAGTTCAGGAAGACAAATGATGGCAAGTGCATGTGTAGTAAAGAATTGTTGTTGGGCTGTGGGAGGGTATTTGGCTTGGCAAAGACAAGCTCCTTTCTGGATCATGCTGTTAGTCCAAGTTTTTGTCTTGCCTTTCCTGAAGCATTCAGGCTTACAGCCCCCCTAAATGCTGCTGTGGTACCTGCACGTAGCGGTGATGGCTCAGCAAGTTTCATTTCCTTTCTCCCTTACAGGATTGAGTATCATTTTGGAGAGTTTGGCAATTATTCCCTTGTGGTAAAGACCCTAAATGCAAGCACCAAAACTGTTTCTTGTGACCTAATCATCAATGAAGGCCCAATCAACAGCTACCTTCGTATGTAATGCTGTTTTTCCCTTTCATTCTACATCTTGTTTATCTCTCAGCAGAACCAGCTTCCTAAGAAGCCTGTGCAGCAACTGTCATGTTGGGGCCATTTTAAAATCTCTAGTTTTATTCTTCGGAACATATAGTGCATCAATTCTTCTTTCACTATTGTGATGAAGTGCAATTTTCTTTTTGCCTTTTTTATGCCAGTGTGTTTGTTTGGGTTTTTTTCCCCTCTGCAACTCAGGCTAGGGATGTGTATTGCATGAAGAAGGTGGTGTGATGATTGGTGGGTTGGAATTTCTGTCATGTGTGTCATGCTTGGTCAAGCCCAGGTTGCTGAATGGTTTTGTTGGATCACTTATAGGGTTGTGTTCTTCTCTTTCCATGTAGCTATTCTCTTTGCTTTCCTGGTTTACATGGGAATCCTTGCTGTCCTGATTGTCGTGCGCCTTTTTATGAAGTAAGTGAACAGAAATTCCTCCTTGCACGTGAAGTGGGGCTGCCAGTTTAAAACCACGTCAGATAGTGTGTTAATGCTTCAGAGTCCCACTTGTAGCCCTGCTTACAGATCATCCCATCCTGTTATCAGGTTACGTGCAGGTTACGCTGGGGTAGCTCTCTGTGCGATAATGAATTCACAGTGATGTGATTTTGCTTGAGGGCTGTCTTGCAGCCTGCTTAGCTTGCAGGCAAAGCAGTTACTGCAGGGCTGCTGATTTCCGCTGTAAGCTCCCGCACACTCTGCCTCACCCTCCTGTGACTTGTTTCTGGATCTAGCCCTGAATCAGTAGTCCAAGTCAGTGGGACCTAAGCATGTGTAGCGTATGCAACCTTCCACCCTGTGTACTCAGTGGTGTGAGTCATCCTTGTCTGTAAGCAACCCAAGAATAAAACCCCCAAATATGAGTTTCTGTCAGTGTAATTACACAGCTGGACTTAACTGAGATCCTAGGTACTGACTGAATCTCAGTATTACCTGTATTAGCTATAGAAACAAAAACAGGGACTGTCCCAACTTCTGATTTATGCTGCTAAATAATTGCTAGTAAGATGAAATTGACTATAAAGGACTAATTATTTTGTTTTGTGTTTTAAACTGTTGCTAATTTTCAGAATTGATCCAGTCAGAAACTGGGTTTACAAGAAGCTGAACCCCAGAGAAACTGATCGTCTGATTAATTCTGTGAGTGACCACAGTATCTTTAGTTTGCATTGGGTAGTCTTTTCATCCCTGAGGAACACACGCTATCTGGACATCTGGGAACTTATCTATTACTAATCATCTTCCCCTTCTGTGTGTTCTCCTTAGTAAATCTTGTATTGATGTCAGATAGGCAATTTTATGTCAATGAAGAGTGTTAGGTTTCCATGCAAATTTAGTGGATTCCCTGTAGACCTCTTGCAAATTTTGAATGTACAGCTTTGTGCTGTCCTTAGTTCCCTTGAAGCGAACATGTTGGTGAAAATACTGTCCCCTTCTGACATAGTGGAAGGGAAGGGAAGAAATTACAACCCTCACGTCTGCTTTCAGCATAGCTGGAATTTGAGCAAAAAAGTGAAGCTAAAATTTCTCTGGTACCCCTAGAGCTGGCATTTCTATGTGAGCCTCATTTTGTACTAGAACATAGATGGTTCATCACAGTCTGGGCTTCACATCTAGGAGATCCAAACCTGTCTAGAATAAAAAGACTTGGAAGCAAAACTCTGCAGCAATTCTTGTAGTTGTTCATCTCTATAGCTGCAATAGTGATGTTTGCTTCTTTATGCTGTCACCAGGGCTGATCAGAGTAGTTTGGGAAACAGTTGCAAAGCAGCGACTCCTGCATTTGAAAGGATTAATTTTCTGCTGGTTTAACTCTCAAAACAGTCTCACTGTAGTCTCAGACAGGTGCTGGTGGGATGGGATGTATCCTCTTTGAGAGTCAGCAACTGGTTCTGCTCCGCTCTCTCTTAAAGCAGTACTCACAGTGATAGCAAGTCTCCGGCTGATTTGGACTGGACCCAACTCTCATGAATCTCAAGCACAGGCTTTTTTCACTGCATTGTTGTTTCTACCTGCAAACATTATTGCAATATGGTGGAGCCAGAAAGACGTTAGAAATAGCAAATGGGGAAACAAAAGGAAGACAGGGAGAATAAAGACAGAGTATGTGAAAGTTTGCAGTTTGCTGACCTCTGTTACCTAGGCATCTGGTGCAGCTGCTGACTTGCTCTTCATGTGTCTGGTTTATTCCCGAAGGAGCTTGGATCCCCAAACACAACAGACTCCATTAACTGTGATCCTGCCCCGCATTCATGGAGCACAGCCTCTCGGCAGCGACTGCATTCCCTTGACACATTCCGAGGGTGAGCATAAGAGCTTGCTCAAAAGCAACTCTTCCAAGGGGAATGAGATTTTTCCAATGGTGGTTTAACAGTGCATGGAAATATGTAACAGATGGACAGTTCAAGGTGGTCTGTTTTTACTTGGAAGTTAATCAAGGTTTTAATTCTCAGATTTTCCAAAACATTTTGCAGTTGATCTAGTTTGAGGAAACATTAAAGTTGTGGCAGAGTGTGGAAAAGAACAACAGTGTGAAAACGCTATGTGAAGGAACTTACTTTGGTTTGCCACCACCCATGATCTTTGAAACACTGCTTCCGGCTTGGTAAAGCTGGAAACCTTGGAAATCGTGCATTAAAAGTAAAATAAACCAGATCTCACAGTTAGAAATATTTTAGTGGGGGAAAATATTAACTTTGTGTTCATATATATGTATTTCATTGACATGCAATACTTTGCGGTTTTGTTGTCTTTTTAGGCTCTCTCTTGTAATTATGGTGTTTGTTAACTATGGAGGAGGAAAATACTGGTTCTTCAAACATGAGAGTTGGAATGGTAAAGTACAATTGAGACAAATGATCTGTGTTTTTACTGCAGCAGTATCTAGATATGGTTAGCCTTGCAGCTGCTGCAGCGCACTGTTGCTCAGCTGAAGGCTGGGTTGCTGTCCCAGTGTGCCTCTGCAGGGTATCAGGTTAATGGGCACAGCAGTGTGTAGTCCTGCTCCTCACACAATGACAGGATGGTTTCACATCACAGTTTGTGTGTGACACAGGTTCATAGCTTTAACTTTTCTGTGTTAGTGACCACACTCAAGCTGATGTTGCTCAGTGCTGTAAAAACATAATGCCTTGATTGGCAAGCTGATGGGGAAGGGGCTGAGCATTGTGCTGCCCTAGTGGAGAATAGCAAGGATCCCATTCCTGAAATCTTTCCCAAGGCACAGCCTTCAGTTCTGACTCTCTTCTTGAAGAGTGGTAAAAGTGATTAAGCAAGATGATTAGCTCTTTGTAAGTTTTGTTTATAACATGTTTTAGATGTTGGGACATCAAATAATTGCAAGCAGGCTGCAATTCCTCTAGAAACTCAATAATATATTGTTAAAATTTAGGGAGGGTTCAAGATCAGTAATATACTCGTTTGTATTTGTCTGTAGGATTAACTGTGGCAGATCTGGTGTTTCCATGGTAAGTTTTCCTGAAGAGTAGTTCTTGTCTCAAGTGATTCTTTATATTAAGTGTTGCAAGGAGAACATTGTGTGCACCTTGCCTCCAAGTGGAAATGTTTTTGGAGGGGTGAATTTGTGTTTAACAGTAATAGGAATCTGCCCCTCCAGATAAAAAAATTCTTTATGAACCAGTAGAAAGTAGAAGAGCAAAGTGTTTTTGGTGCCCCTCATTTCTTTTCCTCCCACACACAATGTCACTGGGAGGCCCAGAGTTCCTCTGCCAGTGGAAGTGCAGTATCCCTGAGAAGCTCATTGCCATGCTACTGTGTTGAAGGTGGTCAATATGGCAAGATTAAAAGCTGGACTGGTGTGTATCCATAGATAAGATAGCCAAGTACATTTTGGATTAAGCTAATATTTCTATAACCAGAGAATGGTCTTATGGGGAAGTAATTAACCCAGCTGCCCTTAGCATGCTTCCCCACACCGCTTGTGGTTACTCTTGGAGGTGGGACCTGGTCTTGGACTGTAAACCTAATGTAGAGGGGAGGACTGGATCAGTTCTGAATTTGAAGCATAGATTTGCAGCTTGTGTTTTACTGCTCTGAAGATGCTCATTTGAGTAATGGAATTTTTTGGTAGTGTATGAATTGCTGGAAAAAGACCACAATGCAATTACAGCCCTGCCTCAACTGACCACTGAAAAAGGTGGAAGGGGCCCATAGTGCAAGCTCAGTAGCCTGCGAACAGAGGAAATAAAGTTGTCTACTTCCACTTACTGGATGTATTTTGTTGGGCTTATACAGGCTGCTTACTTAGTTTTAGCATTTGGTGTCACACAAATGACAGAGACAACTGTCAGCTTCCTTTCCCATCTCCTCTGTTCTCCAGGTTTGTGTTCATCATGGGGACATCAATAGCGTTGTCACTGAGCTCCATGCTGAGGTGGGGAAGTTCCAAGTGGAAGGTCCTCAGGAAGATCCTCTGGAGGAGCTTTCTGCTAATCCTGCTGGGAATTATAGTTGTGAATCCCAATTACTGCCTTGGACCCTGTGAGTGGAACTTGCTCTCTTCCTTGCATTTCTGCAACTTTTGTTCCTGCCTCCTTGGCTGGGCTGTTGCAAAAACAGTGTCAGCCTTGCTATATGGGGCAGTTTGATGGTATCCTGTAGAGTGCTGTTCAGTTCTGCGCTGATGGAATTCTCTCTGTTAGAGCCCTGTGCTGATCACTGTTTATCCTCTGAAGTAGTGACTTTCCCAGGATTACAATTGACAGAAAGTTGGCAGGGCAGAGTGGAGGTGTCCCCCATTACCTGCAGGTGCAGTGGGTCTCAGCTCTCCCTGGAGAAGGGTAGCTTTCATATTTACAAAGGAGGCTGTGTCTGCTCCTCTTTCACATTGCTTGCATGTTTTCCAGTGTCCTGGGATAATCTGCGTATTCCTGGGGTGCTCCAGAGGCTGGGATTCACATACTTGGTGGTTGCTGCTCTCGAACTCCTATTTACAAGAGCTGAGAGTGGGACCTGGGTGAGTTACGTGGGGAGATGACACCTGATGCTGGAGTAGGGTTTGGGAGCCTTTGCTCTTGTTTGGGCAGAAAAAACACGAGAAATGATGCAAAAACATGTAGCATCTTAACTGGTGTGTAGTGCAGTGACATGGTAAAAATTTTGGGTAACATGCACCCTTCAGTGTCCCAGTCTGCATTTTATCACATCTATCTTTGCTGTATTTGAAGATTTCACCTACCCATTCAGATGGTGGCTAGAAGCAGGCATTCCAAGACACTTTTGATGAATTTCCATTGCCAAAGGGAGCCCGGGGACAGGCATCTCTATGCTGAATCCTGTGGTCTGTGTTTTGTCCATTTAATTTTGGCAGTGTTTTTTTACAGCAGCGGAAAGTAATACTGCTTTTTGGCTTTTCTAGAGTCTGTTTTCCCAAAAGGCTTTTGTTCTATTCATGAATCAAAATTCTTTTTGACGTTTTCCAAGTTTAAAAACATTAAGGGCTTTTGTTTTGGTTTGTTTCTCCCATCCTCTCTCCCCTCCCCAAGTAACTGTCTGAAAATCGTTTTTGAAAATGAAAATGTCTATTGGCAGAATCCAGTTTTGTAATGACAACAGTTCCCTCTTGTATCTGGGGGACTGCCTGCCAGGAAGTACAGGTTGTCCCCAAGGGTATGTTTTTCACTTGCCAGCTAATACCCCCTTTCCTCCATCTCATGCAGGAAGCACCATATCCTGCTCTGCAGGATATTCTTCCCTACTGGCCACAGTGGATTTTCATTCTGATGTTAGAAGTGGTTTGGCTTTGCCTGACCTTCTTGTTACCAGTGCCAGATTGTCCTAGGTAAGACTGTGCACTTGGACTACTTTATGTGGCCCACCAGATTTTCTTCTACTGCGTAGAAAATACATTTTATTGCCCATAGGGAAAGAATGAAGAGGAGAGCTTTTAGGCCAGCAGGGTAAAAGGAAGCATTCATCCTGTTACTTTGATACTAAAGTACCAGGTGTTATGGTGATGTCATTCTTCCTTTCTATCTAAAGAAGAGCATTAAAATCTCCCCAAGGTCTGTGTACAAAATATGATCACGGCAATGCCATCAATGCGTGCCTCTAGCCAGGGAAAACATTGAACATTTAGTGTGCCCAGTGGACCAGCTGCTATGCAGATGGAGGGTACCAACACTCTGTGCTATAACCTGTTTGCCTCTTTCCTAGGGGCTATCTTGGTCCTGGGGGCATTGGAGACTTTGGAAACTATCCCAACTGCACTGGAGGAGCAGCTGGTTACATTGATCGTTTGCTTCTTGGAGAAAAGCATATATATCAGCATCCGTCTTCAAGTGTAAGTAGTTTTTAGTTTGCAATATGAAGTCACAGGCAAGCACTGAATGTACCTGTCAGGAGGGGTTTGGGAATGATACATGCAAGGGAATTTAAGAGAAAGGAGACTGGTTGCTCAGGTGCCCTGTAACAACTGTTTTCTCTCTAAGGTGACTTACCAAACAACGATGCCTTATGATCCTGAAGGGATCCTGGGGACCATAAATAGCATTGTTATGGCATTTTTGGGACTGCAGGTACCTCTTTTCTTTCTGGCTGTGTGCAAAAATGGGAAAATTTGAGGGAAGCTTGAAAGTGAAGAGGCAGCTAGGTTTCTTTACTTGAGACTGATACTGCTTCTAACAAAAACTTTTCCAGAGCAATGTTTTTAGGATGACTTAGCCTGGCCTGAGGTGAATGTCAGAGGAGTGGAACCTAACATGACAGTAACTTGCATTACATACACCTAGACTTTTTCTCGGTTTTTGTAAGGGATAGACACAAGAAGTTTGCAAAACATCCACCTTGAGACTTGTTTTAAGGTTGTTGTCTTAAGGTTGGGCTTATGCTGGGAGTATGCTGGCTCTGCACGTTGGAAAGTAAGGCCAAGAGATGCATAGATTTCACAGCTCCATTTTATGGGTTTTAAAGGCTGCAACTGTACTTGTTGCCCATTGCTAATTTTCTGCTTGACATGCAGTGTTAGCTGTCTTGCATAGGTACTGTGAGCATGTTCACCTTCCCTGACCCAGTGGATGCAGGGGTTCACACTGGTGTTACCAACACCAAAAGCTCACAGCTCACCCGTGTTTAGAATATGCTACCATGGTGCTTTTTGATGCAGTTCTAGTTAGTCGCTGCTGGTTTTTCTGACTATGCAGCAGCTGTGAACCAAACTGGAACTCTTGTGCTGGGAAAGGCAATGTTAACACATGTAGCACTGGGTGAAAATTGATTGGGAATATCTGTGTGACAGAGCTTGGAACAGAAGTGTGACACTGAAGAATGAGTCACATTTTTAGCGGTGTACGAAAAAGAGCATGTGCTCTGAGCAGGGTGTGACATGGTGCTGTAGAGAGGCTGCTGGGGGTAGCTGTGGTGTTGTTTCTTAATGCAATCTTTGCTAAGGGAGATGGAGCTCAAGTTACATTGGGTTGACCTAGTAAAGTTGCTTGTCCCCTTCCTCAGTGTTAACATAGTAGGGGAGGGAGAGAGGTGCACTTCTACTGCTGACTGGGTTGCATCTAAATTTTTCTCCCGTGTCCATTATTTGCAAAGAGTCCTCATTCAGAGCCTTTCAGCCACTTGCCTGATACAAATCCTATTTGTGTTCTCTATCTTAGCTCAGGTAGCTGGTGGCAAATATATCTGGCTCTTGAAATGCAGTTACATTAATGGGCATTAATTAAATTTTTTTGTATTCTTTTTATAAGGCAGGAAAAATTACCTTGTTTTACAAAGACCAGCACAAACAAATTATGAGTCGGTTCATCATATGGAGCATAGTAATGGTAAGTCTGATAGATATGTAGCTCTTTAACAGACATGTATTGTAGTGCAGTGCAAAGTTAGTTACTCTAAAACATGTTGCAGCGGTTATATAAACTTTAGCAACTTTCTATTTCAGGGAATTATTTCTGCTATCTTGACAAAATGTTCTAAAGAAGAAGGGTTTATTCCCATAAACAAGAACTTATGGTAAGCAAAGAGATACAACTTTTAGTATGATTTTGTTAAAGTACTGTTTTACCTCAGATAATGTTCTACCTTCTGTATATTGAGATCTGTATCATGTAGTTCTCTAAATATTAATCTTTCTACTGAAAACGTTTGTAGGTCAATATCCTATGTGACAACCACAGGCTGTTTTGCTTTCATCCTCTTGTTGCTGATATATTACCTTGTGGACGTCAAGAAGTTGTGGTCGGGTGCTCCATTTGTCTACCCAGGTCAGTAACATCACAGCAGGAAACATAGTCCTTCCAGTTCTTTCTACACTGATACTGTCATTTTATTTTCTGCACTTTCCTTATCTTTAAAAGAGTAGGGATTTAGAGTGAGGCAACCTGAAGGATTCCAGAATGATTAACTTGAGGGGACCCTTTGCACAGAACTGGGATGCTTGTCACCAGATATTTAGGAGAGGGACAGTCAGCTCTTTCAATGAGGCCTGGACGCTGCTATTGCTATTGCCTAATGACTGTTCTCAATTTGGTCTTGAGTTAAGGTACCAGTGAACAGCTGCCTCGTACCAAGCAAAACACCACAACTGTTCATAGCTGGTTTTGGAAAGGGCTGCTGAGACTTGTGTAACTTAATGGGAAACTCAAAGGCCTGTCAACAGAGTAATACCACTTCTGAAGATGTGGAAGATGAAATCCCCTGGGCAGCTATGTAGGTTCTGTCTCTGTGATTTTAGATAAGCATGTGTCCCAAAGTATCCCACTGTGGTTTTAACCACACTGGGCACACAACAAACAGGAGTACAGAATGCAAACCCACAGCAGAGGGGATCTTTCAGCAGCTTTGGTGTCTGGTGTCTGGACAGGAAAATGGATAGGGTGACAGCATGGTATCATACCTCCTACCAGAAATCCCAGAGCTCTGAAGGGCAGTCAGCATTTGTTTATAAAGGCAACAGATCTGACCAGATAGGTTGGCATTCGTCCTCCCTGAAGACACTGAAGACTCCTTATTAATATAATTGCAGGATAGTGATTTGATTGTTTTTTCAATTTAGCACAAAGATTGATTGTATTTCTTTTAAATAAATGTTTTGGAGGAAAGAACCCCTCAGACTGTATTTGAAAACACATGTATGTAGCATCTTCAGGGTGAGTAACATTAGCTGTTGTTGTTCTGTGCTACTGTTTTATAAGCCTGGCACACCTCTGCCTGCTTGCTCTGAAGCAAGCTCGTACCTGCTCTTTCCGATGGTATGATCTCTGCTTCCTTTCAGGGATGAACTCAATCCTGGTCTACATTGGGCACGAAGTGTTTGAAGACTATTTCCCATTTAAGTGGAAGATGCAAGACAGCCAATCCCACGCAGAGCATCTGACTCAAAACCTCACTGCGACAACTCTTTGGGTCATAATATCATATGTACTTTACAGGAGGAGGATATTCTGGAAGATCTGATAGAGGCAGTCGAAGTGTAGCAGGCCTAGACTCTGATGAGGCAGGTGGATTAGCCTGAAATACTACCACTCATGCTAGGCTGTATAACTAAAAAGGGATACTAGTTCAAGTTTACAGTGCCATGAAGTTGTCATCAAGACTTTTATGTGACTAAAGGGACAGTATTTTCCTATTTAGCAAAACCTTACTAGTCTGCAGTTGCTCTTTGTTTCCTGTCTTTGTAAATATTTTACTGATTTCCCTCCTTCATATAAAGAAACTAAACATACAGTTGGGCTGTCTAAGACAGCCTGATGGTGTTCAGGAAAGGAACTGCAAGGGATCTGGGTGATGACTCAGGGGTTAGCAGAATGGGCCTGTGGTAACAGTCCTTGCATCTGACACACAACCTTCTAGCTCAGGTGGTCAGGGGTCTGTAGATATCCTTGGCACCTGTCACATGTCTCTGCCCCTCTGGCTACTGGCACACATTTGACTTGGCCATTGGCTCCACATGGAAGTGCTGGCAGCATTCTCAGCCGTGCACTTGGGGTGGTGGTGCAGGTACTGTCTGGGAAAGCTCAGGGACACCTTTGTGTCACTGCATGCTGTGGAAAGTGGTGCCCTCGGCTGATCATACTTCATTATATTCTTCCAATTTGGTCTTGAACAAAAGCCTGCTGCCTAAAATCTCTTCCACTGGCTTACTAATCAGCAGGCTGCTGCTACAGGTTTAGCAGCCCATCAGTGCATGTTCTGGACCTTTATGTTACATACCTCTAGAATGGATGAGGTCCGAGTTTCATGTGCTACACTCTAGGAGTGCAGAACAGCCAGTTCCTATCGACTTTGTATAATCACTTGAATATCACCACATTTCAGTCAAAGCAATCCTCTTTCTACATGGATTTACCTAAGGGACCTAAATCTGAAAACCAAACTAGTGCTAATAAAAAGCCTGAAATACCTTGCTCTCTGTGTATGTATAAAGACAAAAATAAGTAAGACACACACCTTAGTATTATGCTATAGAAAAAACCAGAAAACAAATAGGATATTACAGAAGACTTCTTAAACAAAGTTTTATTTATAAAGTTTGATCTACCCACATAAGAAAACTAAGCAGTAAACAAACACTGAGTAGTGTTTGTGTACTGCAGAACCTGTAACACATAGGGAACTTCTTTGACTCTCTGAACAAGTAATCTTCCGCTGCCATGCTGCTTGTTCATACAATTAAGAGCCTTCCCCTCTCTCCGTAAAAGACATGGCATCATAATTCAGTCCATTCAAGCAAGAGTTTGAAGCAGCAGTATTTTCTCATTAATGCAGAACCTATGCAAGACCACCATGAGATTTTCCCCACAGCGCGAGACCTGGCGCTCCATGGCCAGGCGGAAATCTTCCTTCACTCCTTTAGTTATACCCCGGGTAACTGTATGATGCCTTAAGCCATGAAGGAAAGAGAGACAGACAAAATAAAATAATGGTTATTTAGTGAACTACAGTAATTTAAAAGGTACTGCATGTCACTTTCTATATATTTACTGTCCATATCTGATTTTATGTAATAAGAGTCAAATAGCCCCTGCTATCCTATTTTTAAAAAATTGTCTTTAGTAGCTTACAAGTCTTTCAACAGTTAGAAGTTCCATAAAAGTCTTACATTCTCACTGCTTTGACTATGACTGGGGAGGAAATAATGTTGCTCTTCTGGCTAACAGAAAAATATGTTCTCTTAACCGAGCAAGCACAGAGTTCTCCTTGCTTGGGGAAAGGAAAGGAATTTTTTTTTCCCCTCTACCTTTGCTGCCCAGGCCACTTCCTCCTTGTGATCACCTATAAATGATTGGGGTTGAAAGAAGAGCGACAAGATGAACTTGCTATCTCTAGAGGAAAGGTGCCAGCATAAAGAGCAGAGGTTATCTTCCACCAGTATCAAAGTGCAGGAAGGAGCTATGTAATCCTGTGGGCACTGATATAGCTTTGAGTAATGAAAGGCACAGTGAACACTTCACAAAACCCAAATCAAGACAGGCTGTGAGTCTGCATCAGTAGAAGCCAGCTCTTACGGAGATACTAGACACCAGGCAGGGATTACATTTATTCTGAGCAGAAGTTCAGGACTTGTTTTCAAGCAGAACAAAAGTCCAGCTACTGAGCAAGCTAAAGCAATATTGGCTGGGGAAACTCATGGGATATTGCCTGTTAAAGGCCGTTCTTGTGAACAGCTCTTTGTTCTCACACTGGTCTGCAGCACTCGACACCTACACCTTGTTCTTAAAACAATGTTCTGCAGCACCAAAGCACTACCCTTTACTTGCACTGGTCCAGAACTGGGTAAGATCAAGACTTTGGAACATCTACCTGCAAGCCCTACTTGGGAAGGGGAAAAAAAGTTATGCCCTGAAAAGAGCCCTAACACTACTAAAAGAGAAGCATAAATCAGAGAAAAAGCATAATGCTAATGCTGAGACAAGTCCTAAGTCAGAAGGGAAGAGCTGGTCCAAACCCAGCAAGCACACTGAAAGACAAAATTAAAAAAAGGGCGAGGGCATCTACGCCAATCTAGAGATGCTGGATATGAGAAAGGGAAAAAAACCTCAGAATTGCCCTCAGCAGCAATACCACCCAGCTTTCACGTAAATAAGCAAGTCTGGCATTTGAGAAGAGACTTCTCTGCCAAGACAGTAGAGACCTCTGCAACACATGGCAAAGACAAAGAGGAGACTAGCCTGGAGCCTACTGGGCAATTCCTTGATGGGCTAGGCTAAGTGAAGCAGAACTGCACTGAAAACACTCCAGCATATTTAAAGGTTATGGGGTAAGCCCTGTTTTCAGTCTTTAGTGTTTGAAACACTGCTGGCAGCTGAGTGCTATGGTCAGTTACAACCTAAAGGAGAATATGCAACCTACAGCTACTGAGCAAGCCAGTGGCACTTTGCAAGATGTGTGTCATATTACAGCTGGAAAACAGCAAACAGAATTCACAACAACCTAAATGAAGAAAAGTAGCTACAAAAGGATCCAGTAACCAATGTCTTGGAAAGAAAGGGTTATACTATTGCTAATATATGACTGAACATCAGTATAATTTTGGAGGATTTCTACATTATTATTTAAATTCAATAGTGATTATTAAATTGAAAGGACACGGATACTGGCAACTTATGGGAAAAAGAAAAATAAATGTTATAATAGAACAACATGGTTTGCCAGGCAATGTAGGCACAAATGAAGGAAAAAAAAATATAAATATTACGTAACAAATTGCTGAAAACCATGGGCAGTAAAACATGTTGACGAAACACAGCACACTATGAGCGGGGTTTTTCCACTTGGTACCTGTCAGCAGTCTGTATGCTGGGCTGTAGCACAGGTATGAATTCCTGCTGCAGTAACCCCATGGGAGGGCTAGAAGTCCTTTAAAAAACAGCAAACAGCAGCATTCAAACACCCACACACCAACTTCCCCTCTGGTGCAAAACAATTCTCCAGAAAAAGGAGCAACAAAAAACTAGGGTGAGCTCACATAGCAATATGGATCACTGAGCAGCCAAAGGGGTGCAGGACCCTAACAGCATCAAACATGCAAATATCCCCAGATTTCATTGCAAGGCTCTTTCTACAACTGTGATCTAAATACATATACATATTTTTGGAGTTACACTGGGAGAAAGGACAGCAGCAGGTGCAAAAACAATACACAGTTGTACTACGACGAACTGTTCATAGCTCTTCCCAGGAAGCATGTCAGTCAGAAAAGATTTAATCAGAGGAGCACTGCAGACACCACAGCTTCCCCCCAGAGCTGGCAAGAGCATGTCAGCAATCTGGGAGAGCCCAGAACTTGGAGTTAAGGGATTTGCTGCTGAGCCCAAGCCAAGTGCATGCACAGTGGGCATTGGCCAAGTTGAGTACATGACGGTGTTTGTTAAAGGTTGCCTAAGTATCTTTTCATTAGTCCATAGATGGCCTTTTTCACCTTTAAAAATTCAAACTGCATGAAAAAATGACTGTTGGAGGATGGCACAATGTCAGAGCACAAATGCCTGCTCAGAGCAACCTCCTATTTATGAGCAGGGCCACATGAACTAACCACCAAAAGGTGTCTGAGCTGAAAGACAGTTTGTCTTCTTCCTTTAGTTTTTATCTCTGTATGCTATCTATAACAACATAATAACCTAACATGTCCATTCTAGAGCAAATCCAATGCCCCACCTAAAGAAAAGAGAAATGAGAAATTTGGTATACAGTGTCTAGTTTCTTAACCTAAGTCTCTCAAAATGTCACCTAAATCTTATTAGGCACCCAAGTACTGAGTGCATCATTCATCCCCACAGATGCTAAGAAGGGAGCAGAGAAGCAAAACTCAGATACCTGTAAAACGGAGTTAGGCGCTTACCTTCAGATCTCACAAGTGGGCATTTTGGTTAATATCTATAATCTATTAATAGATATGGATGGAGAGCTATGCTTATAAAAGCCAAATAAAGATGGGATATTTAACACTAATATGTCTACAATAATCTGAAATAAAGTATTCACAAAAATTATTCAATCAAATGAGATAATTTTCAAGAGTTCTTGGCATGAGTGAGTCCAGTACTTGCAAAAATGGGCATGGGGAACAGATTATACAAAGGACCAGCAAGATGTTATTGGTCCCAAAGTGGCAGATATTTGCAGAAGGGATTACGTGCAACTGTGTCTTCAATACTGTTCGCAAGACCTGCAGTCAGAACTAGATCTATCCATGTGCACAATCAGAATAAAAATTACACTTTCAAGATACATTTTTTCACTTCAGAACAACTGAGCTTTTTCTTCTCTGTCCCCAAGGAGAGATGTGATGGAAATGGAGCAGAGAGAGAACATTCGGTTTTCAGATCAAGTTTATGCTCTTTGGTAGGCTACAATTAGATTGATTAGAGTAAGTTTTGCAAAGAGAGAAGCAAGGTATTAAGCAGCAATTTCTTGCTTATTGGTTTTTTCCTCTTTAACGTCACCAGTTAACACTGCCACTACTGACATGTATAATCAGTAGAACTATGAAACTTGGCTTGTCTAGAAAGGACTTCAAAAGCACTTAGTGGTGCTGAATTCAAAGCTCATGGAACAAAGCTTGCTGATACTGCAAACAGAATGAGCTGGCCATATCACCAGTTAAAATCATAACCATGGACCTTCCTATTCCCACAATGGATACAAGCAAAAGAAAAGCTTAGTAGCTGTATATTGATTTTGCAGAACCCAACTATAAGTCTGCAGGCTTCCAAGATCTTATTTCAGCTTTTGATTTCAGCTTTTGAAAACCACATTGCAGTTTGCTTTACTGGGTTCAGAAAAATGAATATAATTTCCTACAAAGGTACTTAGAAAATTCTAAGTACTGGCAGAAGAATATGGAGTTCACCTCGGGAGAAACTATCCTATAAGTCATCAAACAAAAAGTGGTCCCTACAAAAGACATATAATATCTGAAATATATTTCCTATCAATTAAGATGCAGGATTGCTACATTTATGCTGAGGGAAGATCAGACAAAAGAACAACTGCTTCATCTTTGGCCTATGGTGGCAAACACAGACAGTCTTTCTGAGCACGACTGAACAGCATCTGAGCTGCCTATGCTAATTCTTGGGAGGACGGTGCAGCAGCTCATCCCACCAGAACTGGTGATAGTTTTGAAAGATGTAAGCAGTCTGCAGATACTGATCCTACCAACCACTGTCCCAGAAAAGAGGGCTATGCTGGCACATTATTGAAAACCCCAGCTGGGGGAGGCTATGAGCTAACCAGGGCTGAAGAGTCAGCACTGTTGGGTGACACCATCCCTGGGCCTCACAGCCAGTCCACCTAAAAAAAAATCTGTAGTACCAGGGGAGTAGACGTCATCTCCGATGAGGGGCCTACACCCTGAGCTATCTATTCCATGAGCTCTTGGATGAAGTGCTTCCAGTCCTACACCTCTGAGCCACGTGACAGACACGGTACACAGCGTTTTCAGCTGGACACGATATTTGGCTGTTTTGGCTCAATAAGCACAAAGAAATGGACCTCTCTTCTACAAGCATTTCCGTCATTCAGGAAACATAACACTGATCAAAAGGAGGTCAAAGAGAGATTCTGCCTTGCTAGAAACTTCTCGGACCTGCTTCCTGACTGGTGGGGTCAGAACAGAAAGTAACAGGTACCACGCCAGAGAGAAATAGTGCTGTACTACTGCAATGACATTGAGAGAGCAGGTGAGAAGTTACCGGGCGTAGTCTTCAGTGCTAAGCCCTCTTGCTGACAAAGTTTATTACTTAACATGATACGTAGTGCAGCATATCCTGATGCTTGTTTTCACAGAGCTGGTTACAAGCAGTGAGATATAGCAAGGGTAAGAGTTTGAAAATCTAGTTTAAAAGAGAAAATTCTCTGTCACATAAGTAAGCATTTGAATTTCTTCTTTTATTACACCTAGGATCTCATTTTTTTGTTGGTTACCAAGAATCTGGAAAATCTCTTTACTAATCCAAGTTTGGATCCTGTTGTCTGATGTCAGGCTCCCATTTTGAAAACTTCAGCCCATTTCTAGTTAGTGAATAGCCAGAATACACTGACCCAAAGTGGAATTTCAACAAACTTTACAAAGTAAAGTATCACAAGTTCTCATAAACAACCAGGATATTCCAAAACATTCTGCCACTAAAACCCTGCAACAGGTAGTTTTGAGTCAGGACTGAACAAGTAAGAACACCTAGGAAGTTAATCCAAATTATTAACTTCCTTCAGCTTCTCGTAATAATGCTAACCAGAATTAGCTTGTTCAGTACACAGCAAGAGATGGCCTGCTAGTTCTAACAGAAAAGTTATTAAGAGTGTAGCTGAAGTGTAATTTAATTTCTGTTTTATTCCAAAGTTTTTCATCATTCAGTGGTCTTTCATAACTTTGTTTACAATTAATAGTGCTTTCTGTTCAGCATTAATATTCAGCCAAATTAGTAAGAACACGTTGCACTTAGGCCTAATTATTTAAAGAATTCCTGTAAAGTGCAAGTGTCTAGTTGAAAGAGCACTGCTGTAATCACTTTAATATGAATCACTCTAAAGCAAACGCCACACTCAGAAATAAAGTTATGTAAAAGCAGGAGCTAAAAGTTGAAGAACCCTCAAAAGGAATTCACAGATCAGCAGGAGTAAGAAAAAGAAATTCAGGGCCTTATTTGAACTCCTTAAATTTAAACTCAAAGACATGACAAACTATCCAGAACATGAAAGCAAAGACAACCAGAATATACTCCCTTCTTTTTTTTTTTTGCCAAAGAAAACAGTAAATGCTTTTTTATCCTTACTTGATCAACATTGCTTGATTTGGCAGCAGTTCCAGATGAATTTTCCCCCCTTCCTGTGTTCTTAAATAAGCAAATTCCTCCAACATATCAATATCTGAAGAAAATGTTAAAGATTTGAGTTGGGAAACAATGACAGAGAACATTCATTCTTATCCCTCACATCTGAAGCCACATTGCTGAAAGGACAGTCAACTCGAACAGCTATTGAATTACCTCATTCTTAAAAGTTATAAAGAAAATCACAGCATGTATTCCTAATACTCCACAAATTTGTGAGAAATGGCTTTTTAAAGTGAAAAACATATCAGTTAATTTCTTTTCTCTCTTCGTTTCTTCATATGGACAGTCAGAGGTAAGGAAAGGTCATTTCTTCAAATTCCCTAGTTGTTTTTATTTCCTTTTTCTGCATTGCAGGTTATGAAAGCAGTGCAAACTGAGGCTGGAACTGAAGAAAATGCCACCATGGTGGCACATATCACCTTTTTTAGTCTTCCGCTTTGGTTCCTTATTTAGCTGCTTGGAGTTTTTTCCCCCCTTTCCTTTAGCACCAAAGCTTATTTAGTTGTCTCAGATAGGAGTAAGACCTCCTTGCTTCCTGGAGACCACATCTGAATGTCAGTTTAGGTGAAACACTAAACTGTCCATTTCTGTGTATGCTGATCAAGATTTATATCAGATATCTGAATAGAGAAATCAGACATGCTTTGCATGAATTTTGACACAGCTAATAACTTTACTCAACCCAAATATCTTACCACACAAAGCATTTAATAAACAATAGCCACAATCATTCAACTCTGAAGCATAGGTAGCACTTTAACTTTTTTGTTAGCAGCCTGTATTTCTTACTGAAAAGACTGCTATCAGTTGCTTGCACAGCCTGAGCTGCTGCTGGTTTTCTGAATGGAAGTGTAATGGCAATGTACTTAAGGGTACTCTCAAGTGCCAGAACAGGTGACAGGAAGCATATTTAGAATCCATTGTGCACTGTGCCTATTACAAGAGGCTTTCATGGTATGGAAATAAATACAGAATATGATTCAGGGAAAGAGCCACTACTGAAACTATCTAACAGCTTTTTCAACACTACAGCACAGGACGTGAGAGACAGTCTTGGTTAGAGAAAGGATACTTGTGACATAGTTGAAAAAATTTTCATACTGGAAGTTTCCTTGTTGGCAGATTTTGTTGATGGCTTTCAGGAACAAGTTTTCACCCCTTGGCCACTCATGCTGAAGCAGAACAACTACGTGGCCCAGTGCCATGTCATCTCTGCTGTCTGTGAAAGCTCTGAGCTTCAGGGAAAAAATTGCATTGAGACAATCAGGAAACACATGCTGCTTTTATAAATATATAGGATTCATCTCACCTACGTCTGTGTAAAGACAGAAGTGCTCTAAAAGTAAATATTAAGGCAGAATGAAATATGCTTCTAAAGCAGGTTGGAAATTTCCAGATAAAATACAGAACTCTCTTCAGTAACCTATAAGGGAAGTCTGAACAGACACAAAAATTTTGAGATCAATTCTATCTTCTCTGCTCAAAACTAAAACAAGTAGAAGAGAGAAAAGAGAGAACAAACCCTCCTCCATCAAAACTCCACTCCCCCCTCCAAAAAATACCGTTCACCAACGGTGAGAAGGACTTGAGACACAGCCCTTCACATCTAATCACAGCAGAGGGATAAGGCCATGCAGCTTCAGGAGCCCAGACACATAAACTAGGCCTTAGAGATGGGAAAGAACTTGAAGCCCCAGTTGACCCTATCTTACCTTGAAACAAGCTAACAACAGATGAAGGCAGTAAGGCATGATAGCTCTACTGGTACATGGCCAAAGCTTCAAATCAGACCCTGCAACAGAACA